>JAPSGF010000019.1:9747977-9783165 GCA_035772895.1 Perdix hodgsoniae | reverse complement strand
TTTTCTTTTCTTTTCTTTTCTTTTCTTTTCTTTTCTTTTCTTTTCTTCTTTTCTTTTTTTTCTTTTCTTTTCCTTTTCTTTTTCTTTTTCATTTTCTTTTTCCCTTTACTGTTTTATCGAAAGCCTTCAGGTTCATTCAAGCCAGTGAGCTCTGGTTCTGTTCATATAAAACAGGAAGATATAATTTCTTGTCAATAAAAATCTAATACTGTAAATATAAAAAACAAATACAAATGCATTCAGTTCACAAAACCCTAACACCGACATACTGCAAAGCAAGGCAAACCAGCGTTTTAATGACAGCCTTAATTCTGTCTTTATACCAGAAGCCATTTGCAGAGCACCTTATCTGTGGTAATGAAATTGTGTGCTTTCAGGTACAGCAATGGAGTAGTCAGGAATTCACCCTAGAAGGATCTCAGGAAAACTGAAAAACCATTGAACTGCTTTGAAGAAGGTGGAAAGCAATACAAAGTGGAAAAAACAAAACAAAACAACAAAAAAAAGCAATTCATAATCCCAATTATGAATTCACTTGTTTCTTCTGCACTTATGAGAAAATTTTGCGAGAAAACATGGAAATCAACACAACACACAGATTGTTAGGGTGTGGTCTAACATGTCACATGGCCCTTTCAAGGTATTTCAATAAATGTATGCAGATAATTGGCTACAGACAAATTGTTCGGTGCACTGAAACAGCCACCTGAACTAGGGAATGCAAATACTGCTGTTAAGGAGGTCTGCACACCCACAAAGACTTGCAGAGTCAACCTTTGCATTCCCATTTTTTTTCTGTATGTAACTTTCTCAGTTTCTAATTGGAAGGAAGAAGATGTCCTCTGAACCACATCCAGAACTGAGCTCTCAGTCAGCTCACTAGAGATGCTGACTAATAAGACAACTATTCAGTAGAATTTCAGCCATTTTAAACATCAGTACACTTATTCTAAATCAGTGCTCCACTAACATCTATGGTAACCCGACCTTAAGTTGTGCTGTTGGTGCCATGATACTGCTGTCAGAAAGACAATTAAGAAAACTAAGCAACTGTCTCGTGCTTTGTATCATTTTCATACATTTACCTATAAATAAATATATTCCATTATTTGCACTGCAAAGTAGAATCCCAAAGCCTTATATTTAACCTCCTGCATCATCATCATCCAGATAGGTAAGCATGTTTTTTATTCTAAAACCTTTGTCAATGGAAAAGAGAGGAGAATAACAGTCTGCTTTCCAAGTACTGTGTAGCCACAGTACTGGCTGTTAGTAGAATCTTGTTTTGACTTGCAAAATGAGCACATTTGATAACTCACTAGGGGGGAATAAATGTGAAATTGAGATATCATTTTTATAGCATCACTTTTCTGATTATAAAAAATTCTAAAGGTAACTTTAGTAGTAATTTTATTTACTGTTTACATCTACTTTGAGTAAAGATGAGACAGGGGAATGTAGAAAAGTGTACCAATAATATCTATGAACAAGCTGAAAAAATGTGTTTATGTTTGGCTGCATAGGACAAACAAAGAATAACACAGAGATTATACTCCTCAATGCATACATGTGTTCTTTATTTTTTTCATTAACTGATACCAATTTACATTTTCACATGTAATTGGATTCCATACATTAAATGTGCTACAGATGGAAAATGTTAAAAAAAACCTGCATGAAAACAGCTTGAATTATTGTAAAAATAGATTTGGAAAGTTGACTTTGATATCTCTTGCAGCCTAAGGACCAGAGGGGATATAGTAATAAAAAACAGTGCTGGGAATGGTGTAAAAATCAGAGCAACTTTGCCCCTGGCCTCTTCCTGATGCAAAACTTTTAGTGGTTAAATTACAATAGTGTTGTAAGGTTCCTTCCAAAGGGAAATGCAAAACCAGACTCCAGAATTCTTGGCATAACTGCAAGTTTTCATTAAGAAGCAAATATTCAAGGAGAAACAAGAATTTGTAACAGCTTCTTGAGAGCCCACTCTTCCTGTTATTTGCTTTCCTTAGAGAAACTTGCTAGTTCATTCTCCTCTAAATTCTACAAAAGTAGACCAGATGAACTTGTCTTGCTAGTTTTATAAAATTATAGTTAAAATCCATACAAATTGTGGTCTAAAATAAGTGCTATTAATGAAAGCACTGTATTCCATGGTATTGCCCTTGCTTTGAATGCTGAAGGTTTGCCCACGTGATACCTGTGCAACCCTTCCACCCTAAATTATTTTATGATTAAAAAATAATAATAAAAATGGTTATAATGACAATGATTAAAACACAAAAAGGATATCCTGAGCCTGGTCTACATCCAGACAGAGAGAAGCCCTGAAAGTTGAGCTCATAGAGCAGTACTGCATCTTTGTCCATGAGTCTGAAGAGTGGAAAAGTAGGATCTGAGCCAGAAAGGTGGGAAGGTCTGCAGCATTTCTGGCTTGTATTCCCTCATTATGTTAGCAACTGCTTGATAAAAGTTGGAATGCTGCAGATGTACTCTGATAAATACATCAGGACATCCCTGCATTAACTTGAGTTAGAGACATAATAATGTCAGCAGAAATCAGGCTAGAAGAGGGGAAAATGGCCCACATTTTTGACTTATAAACCACTCAGTACATAATTAGGGAATTGAATCTGTACATAAGAAATTTTTTTTGTTTTTTTTCTCCTTCTATGGTTGAAGTACTACAAGTAGTATAAAATAACAAGGAAAAGGCTAGGTTTTGAAACACTGTAGGAAGTAAACAAGCAAAAAGAATACTGCTTATTGATTTTTAATTGTTATCTTTTCCTTGACTAAAACATTCTAAGATAAATCCACGATAGCTAAAGTATCAGCCCAAAATAAAGCCTAGAAATTAGAATGATGGTCTCATTTGTAGATAAATATATATTGGTGAACAGAGATACAACGAGGATATAGAGGAGAGAGAAATGAAAGAAAGCACCATTCGCTATTTTCTCATTATTTAAATTTAGAAAAAGAAAACGGAATAGATTGGCACTTTTAGTTGCCAATACAAGCACTTCAACTTTTAGTATTAATGCTGGTGTTTTATTTTTCATTAAAGGCAGTGAAGACTTTCAGTGGAATGAAATCTTCTGTATAATACAAGTTCTCTGGGAAAACAAAACTTTCTTTTCCTACTTTCTTTTCCTAGACTTTTTTTTTTTTTTTTTTTTGAGATATTTTCACTGGCTTAAACTTATATGCTTCAACTACTTAACTGCTAATACACCATGGTTTCAGTGACGTACACCTCATGAAATAACGTAAGTAAGTTGTACTCCCATGTGAGGCACTGTACTGAGCATTCCCTGTCATCAAGAGGAGATACATATACATACTTACAAATGGACTCTTAGCAATTCTCAGTATATGTGGACTCACTACACATTTTATGATGCAGAATCTTTTGAAAGATTTGCTGAAAAAATGTGAGAAAAATGTACTGGTGCATCATAAGTCCTAGGTAATAACCCTTGAGCATAACAAAAGGAGGGAAGAACTTCTGCAACCAGAAAAGCAGCAAATAAAATGTAGGAAATCTAGAATAATAATTTAAAAGATCATAGGGACAATAGGCTTTCTTCAGGTATGTATAAATTTCATCTTGCTAAGATCTATGTATAGATCTTATAAGGCTCTCATGTCTGCTAGTCTCACGTGATACCCTACTGAATACCGTAAGATGCATCGAAAAGTGGTATAGACTTATGTATGAGCAACTCAAGTAAGTCAGCAGAGCTTGGGGGGAAAGTGTAGAACTGAATGCAAACACTTTGGATCTGGGGAACGGTGTAGCTAATCTTTTGTGATTAGAGAATACAAAGGAAATCTTCAATCAGTTGTAGTAGTACGTGTAAAGTTCTGTAGCAGCATCAATGTTGGACTTAAACAACTCAAAAAATGTTCAGACAATACATAAAAAAAAAGTTCTCTGAGCATCTTTTACTTGTTTCAGATGCACTCACTTTATATGACCATTCCTATTTTTTTTTTCTCTATTTGTTCACTGATTATTTTTTTTTCCTGAATTTATTCAGTGCCATATTGTTAAATATTATGTGATCAATGTAACAAGGAGAAATAATTCCCCAATTGGTATAACTTACTTGATCATTTTTACTATGTTTTGAAATAGGAATATGTTTTGGAAACAATATATTCATTTTTTGCAAATATAAAGCTGACATAATAGTTACTGGATCTTTGATAAAAAATGAGAAAGTAATCCAAACAAGATGATTTATTCCTTCTCTTAGGCAATTCAATTTCCAGCATCTATATTGCTTGAGATTCGTGTGATTTAGAATCCAGTCGTCCAAGATTTTGTCTTTTGTCTTTCTTCCTTCTTGTTTTTTTTTTTTTTTTTTTTTTTTTTTTTTTTTTTAATATAGTTTAGTGATTAGATCCAGGCGAACAGTCTGAAATGGAAAAATGAATCTGACTTTTTCACTGTACAGGAACATTCACAAAACTGATTTGTAGAGGTTCAAAAATACAGAAATATTAGAGGAACTAACTTGAAACTTGATTATTATGAATGTAAATTAAGAATTTATTGCATCCAACCAAGACAATGCTGGCTGACTCCTCTGAGCAGTTACAATGAGACAGCATTGGCCAGTAACTGTATTTCAGCAAATGTGTGATAATAAGCTCTAAATATGTTCAGCAAATCAGTTCAAATAACAGATGTAATTCTTGGTTAATATTAAGTCTGTGGGGCTAAGCTGCGGGGACTTTGGGTTTAGGCGGGTAGCGTTAATTATTTTCATGCCACCTCAACTCTTGCTTGTTAAAAGTCTTGTTAATAGACTCTTGCAACCAGCTGAGATGGAAGAAGAGGTTAATGTGCCTCATTTTCTGCCAGTTATCTGCTGCTGTCCTCCTTCAAGAGACTGGTAATTCTCTAGCACATTTGGTTAAAGGAACAATCATCCCCACCTCTGTTGTTTCAATTTAGTAAACATATATATACATGAAGATTTCTAATGTTTTAACTTTATTGAGCATTGCAATGTATTTTTCCTTCTCTGTCTCTTTCAGGTTCACAGATCCAGATGCAGTTGGTAAAGGTAGAGAACCTGTCCCATTAGTGGTCTGTACTGGAGCCATGAGGATGTTTTTAATTCTGGCAATAGAAGGAGGTTAAAAGCTTAAAGAGGTATTTAGGTTTTGCACTGAATAAACCAATCCTAACAATCTTATTCTTCAAATATAGGTTCTCATTTAGGATATATTTTTTATCTTCTGAGCTCATTTTTTTTCTTTCCTTCTTTTTTTTTTTTTTTTCCTTTTTTTTTTTTTCCCTGCAGTAATCTAAGTATTCTGTGAGGAGGCTTGTCCATATGTTCTTTTAAAAAGGTTTTACTTATTTATTTATTATTCTTGTTAAATCTGAGGTATTTTTATCTTTCTTGGCTGGGATTTTAATTAGTGCTGTGACATAAACCTTCCTAGTGCTCTCTGTTTGTTTACTTTCCAAGGAGCCTCTATTACTGTAAAAAAAATGTGCTAATTTGTTTATGTCTTGCAGAGTTTCTCATCTTATAAAAATGAGGTGCTTAGTTTCTGTCACATTGATTTAATCCTAATTATATTCACCTTGACTGACAATTGCTTCTTTTTCTTTTGTTTTACACCTTCTTCCAAGCTCTCAAGGCATTGCTAGTTTTCCAGAAAGATAAACAGAGGCTGATGACAAGGTGCCATTTTCTCCTAGAGGACTAATCTCTTTACAGACCACATTCACTCTGGAGTAACATCACAGAAGTCAATGAAATTGAAGTGGGGCCTCATCTGGTCAATTAAACCACTCTTCTTATAGATCTGTTTCTGCCTTCATTCCTCATATGCCTCTGTGTTTGCCAAATACGCATTAACAACCTGATTTCAGTTACCCCAGTTGTTCTCACTTCTTAATATATTCCTGTTACTTTATTAACTAAATAGCAAAAGGAAGGGAGGATGGGAAAAGAGTCTTCCTTGACCTGTGATGCCCATAGTAGTTGGTATGGTGGCTCTGCTTTGCTGTATGAATGCAGACAGAGTGCCTGTTCTCTTCTTATATTCTGTTTGATAAGGGCATAAGGAGGAAATGACAAAAAGAAGTGAAGGGCCGTGGAAAGAGATGCAGTTTTATATTATGAACTCATTCACCTGCACAGCAGTACTCAGATCCTCAGATCCTCAGAACATTTCCTTTTTATATTTGCACCCTCCGTTAAGTTAGGCAATCATAAGGCAATGTGAAAGGGTTCATTTATTTAAAAAAGAAAACAATGTACCCACATCCAATCAAATGAAAACAGTCTCTAAGTAATATATGCTTCTACATTTTACAATAATAAAAGAGATTTCAGAACTCATGAAAAGATATTCCCCAGGTTGCTGAAGAAAAGATAAGAAGAAATTTCAGCAAAAATGCTTCCCTTGCAAACTTTATCCTAAATTCTTTTCCCGGGCCAAGACAATTAAATTTGGAAACAAGTATGCTGCTTGCTCTTTTATTTACTGAACTGATCTATTCTATTCTCCAGTACTCCCAGTCTCCCTCACTGCATTTGGCTCACTAAAACACCTAATGAAATTTATAAAATCCAACTCCCTTTGTTCTTTTAATTCAGCTGGAGCCAGTCAGAAGTCTTTTCTGCATGATAATAGGGTTAATTCTTTAGCATAAGCACTAGATGAGAGTATAACTCTGATAACCACCCTGAAGGCAAGTAACATTAGGCCCATTTTCAGAGGTCTTCAAACACTTTCTCAAAATTGCCTGCGGACCTTGTGCGAAGCTGAGCTTCGAAGTATGGGGTTTGTTTGAGGATGAAAGTGGGCACTGTTATGCATAATTAAAGAGAAGGTCAAAATTATTTAAATATTTGTTTTTAATGGGAAAATATTGCTTGGATATATCTTTTATTCACTACAAAGAAACCTTTAGACTGTGTGCTAAAGGTGATACTTTCAACAACATTCACATGAGACTGGGACCAGATTTGAACTACAGTAAAAACCACAAGTTATAATTGGTTTATGTAACATAATACTTAACTGCAAATAATAAACACATTTCAACAAATAGAGACATTTGAAATCTGGCTGGTATTTTGTCTGCCAAACATTGCTTTTATCTGAATGCTGTCACCTCAGCAACATCTCATCTCTAGGCTTATTCTTTTGCAGCTGGGACAATTCCTAGGTACTTTAAGCAACACAGATTTATTTTCATTCACTTAAAACTGGAGCCCACAAAAAATAGGAAAGAGAAGTGCCATCTCTTCAAAGCAACATTTTATTTTGTTTTTCTCTGTAAATTCAGTGTCACTTGGAGGAACTGAGTTTTGAATAGACATTCTTATCAGGAGAAGAGGGAAGTGCTGGTGGTTTTGAGCTAGGAAGAGTACTGTGATGCAGCTATGTGTCCCAGTAGCAAATCTAGGGGTTGGCAAATATTGTTAGTGGCTTTTGATGAATAATGAAATGAGAAAGAATTGTGGGAGATGCAGATCTGTTGTTTTTGCTAACATAAGTGTTATATTCAAACTTCCTTGGACATGTTTTTGGACAGATTATTGTCATTATGTGGAAATGGGTGAAAAAATCTTCATGGCTTTCATTTTTGTCTTTAAAATGAAAGGTCTTGATAAGGCAGACAACAGTGTAGTCATGTAAGTAGTGTTAAAAGACAATAGCAAGTGCTGGAAGTGGCATCACCAGCTCGTGACTTTCGCTTCACTCATGTTATTTAGCATTATAAGTGTGTGACACAAATCAAACAAAGGAAAGGGACTAAAAGCAACCTAAGCTATAACTGAGTGGCTTCTGTAAAAACTGAGAAGCAGAAGTTCACTCTCAAGTATCTGATACTCAGTGCCACATCACATCAAGCAGTGACAGAAACGCCAGTCTGATAAAATGCTGAGTTACAATCTGGTTGATCAAAAGTTGAAGGGAATAAGAAAAAGAAGAAGGTAACAATGTTGTTGCCCTGACTGCTTATGTCAAACTCCTTTCTTGTATTTGGTCAGTTTATCATTCTTGAGACAAGCACGGTGAAATAACATAAATATGGAGATGATAGAATAAAAAGATGTAACAAATCTAAAAGCTCTTCATGCGTTTTGTCATAGTGGGACTAACAGTTCAATGGTACTATAAGAACTAATTACTCCCTGAGTGAACTCTGACAATGAGCTAGTTGTATTTTTGCCTGTAGGATACTTAAAAAATCTTTCTGGATGTATGAAAGGTCATGTGAAATCTCTCAGAATCAAGTTCGTTTCTATCAATACTGTGGTAGATATGTTGAAAAGCTTGTATGGATACAATTTTGCCCCTTCCATTCTAACAAAGTTTGACTTATATACTAAGCTATCAATGTACTTTGGATAAACTTGTCTCACTGAATATGTAAATAATACATATATTTAAGTTGAATAGTTTGGTTCAGTAAATGGCAACATAATGACATGGATACATACATCTTCCTGTAAACTGCTGTAGTTAGGGACCTGCTGTTCTGAGAACACCCTTGATTTACTTTAAATAAATCACATCATGCTTCAAAATACCTATCACTGGAGATGTTTCTGGAAGACTGCCTTTTGCCTTCAAAGATCTCTCAGGATGCTTTATCTTTAAAAAGAGCCTTCCGTTACATTTACACAAAGAGCGAGTCTTGAGCATTTTGCTTCTCTTCAAAGTAGCACTGTTTTAAATAATGAACAGTTGCCAGAAGGAATAGCACAGGCTTATTTGTGGTTGTGTATTTCTCTGTCTGATCATTATTCCTGCTCTTTGTCCATCTCTAACCCTGCAGGTACAAGTAAATCCTCAGAGCTTAAAGCTTTCCTACAGAAAGTTATTTTCTTCAGTAACCTGTCAACAACATCTGTGGGGTATTTTTTTTTTTTTAATCTTTTTTTAGTCTTTTTTCTCTCTCTTCCC
This sequence comes from Perdix hodgsoniae, assembly GCA_035772895.1. Classification (NCBI taxonomy): domain Eukaryota; kingdom Metazoa; phylum Chordata; class Aves; order Galliformes; family Phasianidae; genus Perdix; species Perdix hodgsoniae. The sequence goes on along the minus strand of JAPSGF010000019.1, from coordinate 9,774,210 downwards.
CTCCCCCCCCCTGGTTTCTGTTCTGATGAACACTACATTTGTGTGTGTGTGTGTGTGTGTGTTAAAAAAAAATCAAGATATTGACATCCAGAAGTCTCTCTGACTATAATTTCTGTGAATATAACTTGATTCTCTACAGATAGGAGTTGAAAAGCATATATAAACCAGGATATTTCTCAATATTCTTAAGAACAATGAAAAAAAGGACTAGCACAGTAGTAAAATGGATACTGCTTTTAACATTCTATCTTTCCAAGCATCAAGGCAGCAGTAAAGGAAAGAATGTATGCATTAGTGATGAGCACTCTTTCTCTGAAAGAGAGGTCAGGTGCTGGAATGGGCTGCCCAGGGAGCTGGTTGAGTCACCATTCCTGGAGGTGTTCAAGAACTGTACAGATGTACTAGGAGACATAGCTCAGTAGGAAAATTTGGTGGTAAGTGGACGATTGGACTGGATAATCTTGGAGATCTTTTCCAACCTTGGTGATTCTATGATTATAATATAAATGCATAAACTCTGTGCCTAATAAGGCTGGATTAAAATATTCTGAAGCTGAGCTGCAAGTGGTGCAAGTAAGAATGGTTCAATTGAAATCAATGCATAATTTTCATTACCGGCAGAAATAGCACTTTCTAAGAATCGGCAGTAGATTTTGTATGCTCCAATAAAAACTTGTCTTTATACAGTTTTTAATGCTATCATATTTATATGTGGTGTGGATTATAAAACAGTGAAACTGGAAAGAACAAATTCTGCAGATCTAACCTATTACTGAGTCTCCATCACTTTCCCAGGAAAGTAACCCATGTGCCTAGGATTATTAATAAGCTTGCATAACAGGGTTACTAGATCTAAAACACTTTTTAATATGGATTAGAAAGAGATGGCCTCCAACTCTATTAACAACCTTCTTATAACCTGAGATGTTGTAGGTGCTTGGTATGATTGTTAAAATGGAAATTTCTCCTAAAAATGTTCTTTGTCTACCTTTCATAAGCATAGATAATGAGAACAAAGGAAGAAATTAGTTCAAATGGATAAATAGTCCATGTGATACTGACAATGGGAAAGAGATGGGGAAATCCCATGTCTCTCTAGAGTGGGTTTTTTTTTTAAGAATTTGGTTTTCTGGAAATGAAGAAATTTCAAAATATGAGCCAGATTTTGGCTTTCTGAAGATCAATTTCTGCTGCTTTAGGGGGGCAAAAACTACAAAAGATCTTTCCATCACTAATTGCTGCTCTGCTGTCGAACACTTTCAAAGATCTTGATCTTAAACCAGCAAATTTACCTTTCTTTTGGATTCAGGATATGTTCTATAAGATTATGTATAGATAGCATTTGATTTTCTCATAATCTGGAAGGTTTTCAAGTGTGTTTTCTTTAAACTTAACCTTTCTGTGTTGTCACGAAAATCAGCAGATTTCAAAAACCAGTGAGCTTGTCACACAAAGCATGGCAGTCTGAACGTAACTCTGGATGTTATTGATTAGTTTTCAAATATTTCATCTCAATGTAATTTGAATGATTTGCTTTGTAGTTATATCCCATGAGACGATTTTTTTCCTAAAATTTGCTGGTAGGTGACACAGCAAATTCATTAATTTAGCTATTATAAACATCCTCTACATCCACCAAGTGATTATATATATTAACTGGAGCATTAAAAATCTTTGAAATGGCTAAACTATTAATATTAATTAATGACTAATCTAGTTTATGCTTGAGAGAATACAATGCTTATTTATATGATCAGATTTGATTTAATAGGAAAAAGTTCTTGGCTTCTTACAAATAAAGTAGGACAGTTAGGAACACATTGAAAGCAAAAGTCAATTTTGAACAGAGATAGGGAGAAGTAGAATTGCTTCCCTGAAATAAATAGTTCAATATTACTAATAATTATTCAGATAGTGAATTCTGGAATTGTGCAAAAATACTAAACTTTTAGGAGCGAATTCACAAACTGTTATTAATATTAAAAATTCTCCTAGAAGTTTAATATGCTGCAAATTGTCATCCTCTACTCTTTATTCTCTAGCTTTAATGATTTAGTTATCTAGCTGAAAGAAGAAATATCCCAGTGAAGCCACTGACATAGTAACTACTAAATAACCAAAAGGAACATGTCTTAAAGGGATACTATGCTGAATACTGTTTACCCTAAAAGTATACTTATTGAGATCATATTAAGCGTAGCAACTAATGACTAAGAATATACTTTTGCAGCAGATAATTCAAAATGTCTTCATTTCAAAGTTTATAACGCTTTCTTTTCGAAGCAGGAAAAAATTCCAAGGAAATTACACTTTGGAAAAAAGAAAAAAAGTGGAACCGAAACTTCCATTTACACTTCAATTCTTTAAATACTGTAGCAAATGAGTAATATTTCATGGAAGCACTAGTGTCTCAATAAGCAAAATATCATCTTATAAACCATCTAGTGACTTCATGGAGCATGTCACGAAAAATCTTGGTGCTTCCTTTTCTGTTTGGGTCAGATGAAAGTTCTGCACATTAATCTGTCAGTTCAAGCAAACCCATTCTAGATCTCACCTACTCCAGCCTTCTTACAGTGTCACCTTCATGGCTGTCTGTTTTGAAACGTCAGAAATAAAAATGGGAAATAAAAATGGCTCAGAATTTGTGACTAAATGAATGAAGAAAAGAAAGAAAGTGGAGGATTCTGCCTCTGCTGCTACTTCAGGAGGTCTGAGAGCTGTTATTCATAATTTTGAGATTCAGGCTTTATCATTATTATTTTTTAATTTATTTTTATTTTTGCTAAGAGCAAACTTCCTCATATACCCTCAAAAAATAATTTATAGCTTCATAGGTCATGGAATGTTCAAACAAATAAATCCTGCCTGGACAACATTATTCAGTTTCCTACTACTGCTTAAAAGAGTAGTTGATAAAGACTTGTTCTGAAAAACACTTTTCAAGTTGGAGGTATATAATTATGTCAACAAATATTATGGTACAAATCTTAAAGAAACTAAGTGTTTCTGTTCTTTGAGTAAGATTTGGAACAGATTTATACTGGGTACAGATTTTTCCTCTTTCTTTTAATATATTTCATTCACAGATGAATATTATTGTTGATCAGTATCTAACCATAATTACCTGGTATAATTTTTTATTATTATGTCAGACAGAGATGGCCACAGAGTTCACGTACGTAATTTATCTTTAATTGTAGAGAGTCATTGTATTTTTTTCTTTTTTTTAATATATTTTGCCAAGCTGCTCACACCACCACCAACAACAGCTGTTAATATTTGGCAAGCAATCATATTTAATGGGCCTTTCTTTTAAAATATGTATGTATATTTTTTTCTCCCAGCTTTGAAGTTTCTATGGCAGTTTTCAGTTCCTCAGCAAGTCAGCCATCTTGCTAAACCAGGTCTCTTGCGAATGAAGTTTGGTTTTCCAAATGAGGAGCTGGTTACAACCACAGATTTTTGAATCTACATAATCCTGATGTCCTTATCACAAAAGATGGTAAAAAGCCTTTGGGATGCAATGCTCGTAAACTGTCTCAAGATTGCCTTCCTTCACAGTGGTTTCTGAAAGTCTTAGTCCCTGGATTTCTGTGCCATTTGGACTGTGAGGGTGATAGTGACTGAATGTCGACTGATGTCAGCCCCCATTAAATGGTTACCTGGGAAGACAAGTGTCCCTGCGAAAATGAGATGACAGCTGAGCTTTCCTCCAGAGTGCTAGAATTATTACTCCATTCAGAGTCACTGAGTGTGCAATGTGTAGGTACTGAAAGAATTCACTGTAGCATGGTACATAGTACATGGAGCTGCAAATAGGGTCATTCTTCTGTTCAGAGCCCCAGTGCCCAGAGTAATTAACTTCACAAGCCATGGCTGAATGCTGAGGCTGAGTTCAAGTGAATTGGTGAGGAGCCCAGCCCTGAAGGGCATGGTCGCTTGAGTTCTTTATTACAAACACAATGAAAAAAGTAATAGTTTTTACTATACAGTGTTGCAGTGCTTCTGCTCAGGAAAGAAATTTTTATGTGTATTGTGTCTCATGAATTCTGCATATTTTATTCCCTAGAGTTTAGTGTAAAAATCACTTTTTGCATTGCTAAGTAATATGACTAATTGTACAAACAAAACAAACTAGCCTCACACATTACGATGTTGAAATAACAGAAGCCATCAGGAGGTCTCCAGGAAAGAGTGCCTATGTCATTTTAAATAGTCTTTGCACAGCGTTATCTTAGGGCAAACAAAATATTTTAGCCAATTTGTGTCTTAAGATTAATTACAGCAAATGTTATTTGGGTTTAACTTTAGTTTTGAACTATCCCAGACAAAAATTTTCATCACTGCAGGTTGAGATTTCCCTGTAATACCTTGTGCATACCTTGTGCAAATAAATAACAAGTGCTGAGAACTCATTCCCTTCTATAAAGAAACCATCAAATCTTCCCCAGTATAAAAGCATCAGGAATGCCATGATCTGACTAAATTACAGCAGTCTAGTCTGGATAATACAATGCCTTCCTTCTGCCTCTGAGCAACCTGATGTAGCTGCAGGTGTTCATTGCAGGGGAGTTGGACTAAGTGACCTTTAAGTGTCCCTTCCAACTCATATAATTTGGTAATTTTATGATTTCTGTGTGGGCTTTGGGTTGGAGCTGCTGCTGCCTGAACTCAAGCAGACCTTGGGAGAAGACAATTTAGAAATCCAGAGATTTAATATGTCAGACTATGTTAAACCTTCCCCAGCCCCTTCTCATGTAAGCTAGGGGCTCCACTTACTATAAGAGAGGAGCACATGGGAATTGGGTGAGAAATAAGAGGGAGGTTATGTAAAATTCTTTAACAAACTTGTTTGTTGCAAGCAATTTTGTTGCGCTGCGTATCTCCCACAGATTTCAGTGAATTGATGCAGATAATCAGCATGTAAATGGCATACCTGTTATTTAGTCTCCTGGGGAAGTTTCATATCAAAAGAAATAGCAGTAGCTCACAGCAGAAGTCATCTACAGTGAGCACTGAATGAGTGAAAGTTTGTCTTGGAGATTATCCTTATTATAGGCTTCTAACCTCTGGTTAGACATCCTGATGAGTGTGATAATTGGGTAACATCTTCCAGTATTAAGAAGCTGCTTGAGGAATGTTTTTAGTATTGGGAAACCATAGAGTTTAAAGTTCTGTATTTGCAAAATGTAGTGGATGGAACGTTAGTAAATATTTTAAACAAATCATAAAAAGGCCTTTAAAAGGCCACAATGTCCATCTTCACCCTTAAAATAGGATAAACTGTATCTGTACTTTGTTTTCTAAAAATCGTTCATTCCTGTGGAGAGCTATTTCACATACTGTGAGTTATGATTAAAAAGCTGTGGTGAATTCCTGAATAGTCTGTATGTGTTGGGGAATTTAATTTGTAACCCACTGAAAAGCAACCTGGATCTATAAAACAGGATGAAGGACAGAACTCATTATCCTTCCTCAACCAGTAGCCTCTTAAAAACTTTGCACATCAGAAATGTCAAGACAAATGTCTTTGAGGTTTCCAAGGGAAAGGGCTCAGTCACAACTCACTGCAGTTGCAGCAAAGTGACCTGAAGCGTTCTGGGTCTCTGCCCTGGGCACAGTAAGCTGTTTAAAGCAGACGGCTGAAAGTCTAAGAAAATTCATGCTGTTCTAGGATTGATCCCCACATGGAGCAGGAGTGGGTGAGTGCCTTTCAGGGAGAGTTTGGTAGTGTTTTCTCAAAACTTCTGATAAAATCCCAGTTAAAAGCTGTGATTGAAATCACTGGCTGAAGCCCTCCCACATTGTGTTTTAACTGTACCTGTGGATTACAGAGCTGCAGTCTGAACATAGTTGCTAACCTGCTACTTTCATCTCCCTGGTTATGAAACAATTCTGTTTTTCTTTACAAGTAGGAAGAAGCTTTGACAAAGGGCTTGGTAAGTAGTGGAAACAGTAAGTTGCATTAGTCTGCTATAAAAATATGGCCAGTAAAGGAGCCTCTTGTGTATATTGTGTAGTGTATACATGGCCAATTATTAAAAATAGAATCAAGATGATGCTACAAATGCTGTTCTCAAAACTGAAAGATGATGTAGTGCTTGTTGTGGCTAATTGGAAGTGATCATGAAAAACAACAGTTTGATGGTTCTGAAGAGGCAAGGAGAGAAGAGTTTGACAGATACATATATAAAATATGAACTTGATTTGGTAGATCAAGCAGAGGGAATTAAAAAGAGCCTATGTTTTTGCCATTATTTTTTTGAAAAAAAAGAATATTCTGCTTTTTGAATGCATCAGAGAGTGGTAATTAAGATATATGAAGGTAAATCTTCATCAGCACATTTATTCAGACATTATGGACCTTCTTCTCCGTTTACCTACTTATTGCTTGAGAGGTACTTTTTATAATTTACAAAGTAGAAGGCTCCCTAGAATATCAGTGAAATGCACTCCCAAAGTCAGTTCCCAAAACCAAGCTGTTTATCCATTCTGAATGAATGAGCTCACTAAAGATATGAACAGTGATTTGAAATTTTCTGAAAGGCAAGTGTGTGTTAAGCTGAACTGTGGCTTCCCTGTCAGTTTGGCTTTTGTCTTTGGGATAAGCAGCAGTGTTGTTGAGCAGTAATACAGAGAGCATAGTACTACCTAAAAACATTAACTACTTATTAGGTTAGTTACAGTGAGAAGAGGACTCCATCAAATCATGACTCTGTTTGTTAAATGACCTCTAAACTTACGGAGAACTGCAAGATTTTCAGCATACAAAGAGATATCTCTATATAAATTAATTTAAAGAAAGGAGAACCGACATTGCAAGTGATGTCAGATTTGTAAATCTCAAAGGGTAATGTATGATTTCATTATCTCAGATACATTCTCACCGGATGATAAAAGAGTAACCAACAGTAAGATTTTCAACAGTTGAACTATGCCTAATGGCACAGATACAGCACGGTTTATCTTTTTATGGTTTACAATGCAGTGTTGAGAAAGCTCTGGCCTAGCTGGGAGATTCTCACTTATTCAAATGGTCTATTTAAGTCAATGAAATTGCTTGTGCCACAGCTTCTTAGCCTTTTAACAAGAAAGGACTCCTTGAATTCAGCTCATTTTCACATTTCAATCTCAGTGATAATGGCTTGAATATTTATTAAAGTTTTTGGAATCTTAATATTCTTGTGATCATCAATATACAAGTTTTTGTTACTATAAAAGAAATGAGGCATTTTGTTTTAGAACTGAAAGGTGGAAGACTTTTATTATTTATTTTATGTAGTTTGTATCAAGGCATAACAAATCTCAATGGATCGAATTCTGTAAATTGCCCAATACAAAGTTTATTTGAAATCGTTGCCAATGCTAGTTGAATTTCGTATATTTTTCCCCCACATTCATATTTTTTTAAAAGTTCATTTAATATTTACTCAGAACATTACTACCTACTGGGAATCATAGTATGTGCGATAGAGGTACCAAGATTTAGATACTAAAAAAACAACAAAAAGAACAGAGAAATAGAGAATTCATAAATTTAGCAACTGAAACAACTATATTTGGAAAGCATGATAATGGTTCTTAAAAGACAACATAGTTGTACATTCATGCTAATCAGCCAATTTGCTATTGCTTTTCTTAATGGTAAAAGGTCTTTTTAGCGTACAGAATTCTGCTCTATGAGTGTCAGGTAAATATTAAATCATCAATTAATGTCAGATTTCCTCTGAAAATGGAACGGTGTGCCTATACACCAGTACATCCATATGTGAAATAAGGATGTGATAGAGCATCACATTAATGCAGGACACAAATTTAAAAGCAGTGTCAAGAAGAATTTGTCATTATTATCATTATTATTATTGTTATTATTATTATTTAGAATTTCTCATACTTTCTGTTGTGGAACTTCCATACTTATGTCACAGAGAAACTTATTAACTAATCTGTTCTAGGATGTATGGTTGCGCGTCATGGAAGCAGTTGGCAGCACTTTGACAAAGGGACCGGCAGCTGTCTGACAACTGTGTGGTGCTCTGGTAAGGCTGGTATAAGCAGAGAAGAAAGGACTTTGAAATTGGGTGACTGCAGAGATGAGTCACAGATGGTTTGAAAGAGCCCCAGTTTGGTGCTGAGCTCAAATGAAGTGAGAGTATTGTCAGCTTTACGAAAGTCTAGTGGTTGGTCTTTATGAAATTTGGCTTTCTATACCTTGTCCATTCTCAACCGAGACTGTAGTTTCAAACTAAATAGGTGCAATAACAAGAAAAGACACAGCCAGGACCTGTGGGTTATCTCAGTTATATTATTGGCATTAGGTTGATGGTGTGATCACTCCAAAAGTGCAGAGAGAGCATAAGGTGAATGTGTCTCAGAACTTGTTGTCTGTGCTGGAGGCAATTAAATGTCATAGACATGCTGGCACTGATCCTCTGAAGTCATCTGATCCATAGTAAAAAGCTTATCTTTCATAGCTATCTTATCTTTTACCTCTGTGAACTTCTTGCTCCTGCTTGCATCAAGATATAACTGTAATAATGAGGAGCTACTGGTTCAAGTGACCATATGAAAGAAATTAATAATCAGATAGGGAGAAAAAGAAGAAAACATAGCTCCTTCCTGCTAAGAAAAACTGAGATAATTTAACTCAACTCAACTTTAGAAATGTCTTTACACCCCTTAAAATAAGTGTTTGTGAGTTTTACAAGAAAATAGTACTCTACTAAGTACAGTACACTCATGGCAAATTGCAGGTTATTTGTGGTAGATAGTACTGATAAAAGCTATACAATATTATTGCTATCTGTCACATTGGGAATATATCTTCCAGGCTTCCTACTTAGCTGAAAGCAGAGCAAACACGCTTATTATTTTAATGACTCAGTACTATTCCTGACTAGAACAAGGCTTTCTGTGTGGGGAAATTAAACCAAAATAACAACAGCTCTTTCTTCATTAACCAAAGTTCTTTTTCCGTTTCTGTTTCTTGGAGACTCTGTACAACTGTTCCAGATGCTCAGGGAGTAAAGGCTGCTCCCGAATCCAGATGTTTGTCATTTTTCTCATGAAGATCTGCAACTTGGGAGAAGCTGAGTACTTTCCACTTTTAGGAAAAGTAATTATTATCTCACCGTAGTCAATGGGCTGACAATACTGTGCTTTCAGAAGACATTTAGCTAGCCACACAACACTATACAATTTTGCACTTACTTTATTAATCTTCATTAGTTTAATAAACCATTCCACAATGTGCACCTGATGAGACAGTCGCAAATATATGTTTTGCTTAGGTACCTGTCCTCAAATTTTAATGAATACTGAAAAAATAATGGTTAATGTCTGGACTTTCAGAGGCATGCGGTAATTGTTGGCATTTAGTGTACAACACAGTTTTACGGAGATAAGAATGTTGAGCAAAAAGGAAAAGAAAGCATCTGCATTTTTTTTTTCATTTTTTTTTTTTTCCCCTCACTTACTGTATAGATTTCAAGCTTTCAGAATAACGAGGACATAATTGTATAAGTGCTGCCTCCATTAGAGAACAGCTGATAAGGCTAATACTTTTGAAACTGTGCAGTAGGAGTTGGTATTATCTGGAAATAGATGTCTTTGAATCTTTTTTCTTAACTCTTGGAATACTCTTGGTTTTGGCAATAAATCTATTCTGAACAAGTAGTTTAAAGAGCTCTGGAAAAGAGGTGGACAGCTGAACTTTGTTTTGGGCCAGATGACATTTTCCAAGATACTCTATGGGATATGCTGGGAGTCTGCCAAAGAAGGAACAAGAAGATCTGAAGACTAAAGTTGTAAGGCAGTAGTCAGCATTTATATGATTATTCAGTTAAAAAAACAAAAAACAAAAACAACTTTATCTTACAGCTACAGCTGAAATCATGTGAAGGAAATGATAACATTACAGTGATGTTGAAAGGATTGGTTAAACACTGTGCTTTTTGGGAAGAAATCACTTCCTTTGAGTTTGGAAGCATCTGATATTTCTTCCATGTGACCAACAAAAATATATTGTACTAAGGTTTTTTTTTCACAAGCCCATCAAAATCCACACTGTGCTAAAGAAGATAACTATTCTCAAAATCCATATTAAAAGACCTATCTTTTAAGTAGGGAATTTGGATTTTGATATAATCAGATTTGTAATTCATTCTTCCATGTTTATGTCCCACATATAAATGTATATTTACATAATTTGCATAAATAATGTACAAATAACACTTTTAGATCAAGGCTAGTGTGTTTTATTTACCATCTATCAGTATGACTCTGCTCAACTTCTTTGGTGTAGTTGTGGCGGAGACTTGCTCAATTGCTGTTATGTATATTATGTAAGTTCTCCAATTGCTTCTATCTCCAAATAATTGAATATGATCCAATACTGATTAATTTGTTTTGAAGGTAAAAATTGATTTCTTGTTATCTCTATGAGCAGATTTTATCAGTTGCAATATTGTTTTGATAGAGTTTTAATTAGAGAAGGTTCTTTTTTCACTCACATGTACATGAAACCCATTAAATAATATACGTGTTTTTAATTATTATTATTATTTTTTTCATGTTGTAATATGAAAAAAGGTTGAACAGTGCATCTTGCGCAAGCAGAGGCAAATCTGCATAAAATGACCATAAGTAAATAATGAGTTTGTATATTGCAAGAAAATTAGAGAATTGTAAGATGTAAATCAAGAGTTATAGGACAGCAGTAGACTTTGCAATTAACAACACAGATTTTAATTCTGTTTTTTAGGCTTATCTACTCAACATGTTTTCTCAAGCTCTACTTGTTTCTTAATTGGTAGAGAGGGTAAATACTCATGTGCTGTTTATTTAGGAGCTGCCATTCTTATTATTATGTGTTAACCAGATATGCACAACACTTCTGGTTAGAAAATATGCTGTTTACGATAAATAAGCTGAGCTATTTTCTGTAGCTAAATATGGACCAATACAATCCTTCAAAATAAGGCATGTGGCACTAGTATGGCAGGATTGGCACATGATAGGACACCACAAAAAGTCATTTTTCCCTTTCTGGCGAGCCCCGCATGCACTCTCACTATGCTTGATATTGTGGACATGCATCTAAGCAGCTCTTGCATTGACACCTTACAAGTGGAAGGAAATATATAGTGCATGTCTGTCTGTGAGCTATTTCTGTAAATATCATAGCTAACTTTTGATCCCATAAAACTGACTGTCCACTGTGGACATCACTGTGGTAATGTTTAAGAGCTAAAGGTATTTGACCATTAGTGACAGAATGTATTTATAGCACTGTGCTTCACTTTTTCTTCATATAGATCTGGAAAGTCTTCTGTAATTAATTACATTGTACACTTGGCCTAGCTGATTTTCTAGTAATAGTCTGGAAAACTCACAAGGTAGGGACAATGAGCTGGATATGCTAGTAATGTTAATTGTCAAAGAAGAATATAATAGCATTACTGTGAAAGCCAGAAGGCTCATAAAAAAGAGATGTGTTCATGTCTGTACATTTGAGAGACTTAAAAAAAATCAAGACCTCAGCTACTTGAAAAGGAATGTCATTTTTCTCTGTGAGTGATGTGGTCCAGAGGAATTAATTAACTTAGCTAGTCCACTTCCAACCCTAAAATGCTGCGAGGACTCCAAAAGCCCTAAACGTCTGTTATCACTGGTGATCTTGTAGGCAAACTGTGAAAGTGGTTTTTACTTTAAATGGTATCATGCTGGTTTGACAAGATTCTGAGGAAAAGCCTGACTCATAGAGTGCTGCACATTGGAGTAAATATTTCAGCACCTGGTAGGTGAGTTTTTCATAATATGCACTGCCTAATAATATTTCTCACAGTATGCATGCATCCAGACAAATTCATTTTTTGTCTGTTATTTCATTTTTTTCTCTCTTTTCCTATACAATTGCCAGAGAAATACTACTTGCTTTAAAAACTTCTTACAGTGTATTGCGGGGCCATTAGCACAATCCCTGAAGAACATCTTGGAACATACGGTGTCTAGGGAAATAGGGAGACAGGAGTAGGTTCCACAGTGATGGTCAGCTTCAAGGTATGGAAATGGTTGTGATGAGGACATCAGCTTTCAAGAAATTCTAGTCAAGGGGGAGTAAAGTCCCATCATTACTCAATTGTATAAGCTTATTGAGTAATGAATTTTTTTTCTTGTCTTGAGACCAGATTGCCACAGAAAGACAAGGTGTGTTTCAGTTCCTGGTTTGAGCCTCAAGCTGCTCCCTTGCTCAGGTCTGTTGTGTGTTGAAGAACCTTTGCAGACATTTAAAAATGGAGATAGTTTGCTTTCTCAGGTGCTGACAGTGGAAGACAGTCACTGAAAGAAAGAGAAGAGCTGAGGTATTGATCTGATGGGCAATACTCATCCACAGTAACTAAGGGCTATCTGATTCCCGTTCTTTTCCAGACATAGTAAAATTGTTCTCATGAACTGAAATGAACTCGTAAAGACCCACAAAGACAGGGCATGCCGAAGAATGCACTAAAGCTTGGAAAGCTCAAGATATGCTGACCTTTTTTACCTGACCATGACTTGCCTCCCATTATAATTGTAGTTATTAGTTTTCTTATATATGTAACAACACACTTCAGTTCAGCTAGCAAGAAACAAGTCTTGTGGTTTTGGTAGTAAATATTCTATCAATAAATGTAGCTACAGATAAGTTGCAACTAATGGTGACTAAGATCTGTTGTACTACTTAAGTACAGAAGTTAAGCTGAAAAAAATAGAGAATATATAAGAGTGGAAGAGTATTACTGTAAAGTTCAAAGTTACTCCAAAAGTAGTCCTTAGTCAATCTAAGATCTGCTTATGTAAATGTTTGGAGTTTTTTGTTATACTTTATAAAAGAAATCAGTACTTTCCCATTAATGTTGAACTTTTGGAAAACCAGGCTAGAAACATATTCTGAATTTTATACATACATATTTTTAATAAATACTTCTTTTTAATAAAAATACTAATAAAATTCATTTTGAATAAGAGGATACTGCAAGAAAAGAATATATAATAATTAAATTCCTCACTTTTTCTTCTTATCCTAATATTTTGTAGAGATGAACATTAAATTAGTTTAGATGGGTAAATATAAAGGAAGATTTAATCTGAATACATAATAATACTAATGGAGAAGAAAGCAATGTCATACAAATTTTTTTCTAAAGAAAAGTCTATTATAATTAATCCTGTAGATAAAAGGGGCTTGAATTTTGTAATGCCTTTTGAAAATAAAAGACATAAGTTTTTCCAGTAATTAAATAAAAAAGTTGTAATTGGAAATTAAATATGTATCCTGCTTCTAAATATAATAATAATATTGGACATAATTCAAACCAGTCCACACTATGATGTGGACATTATCAAGTACTTTAGAGACAAGCCTAAATACCTAGAAGGAACTGTTAATATTTTCTGACAGGGAAAATAACTTTTCTCATCCTACCCACTCAGGTAACATCTAGTGTCTGGATGCCTGAGGATAAATATTACCAAGGTAATGTTGGTCTTAACTGTGTCACAGTCTTCCTGCTAGAGCTCAGCTCTGTGATGGTGCTTATCCTTGGTGCCACACCTGTGTTGAAGATGCCTACAGATTAATTGTCTGGACCGAAAGGATTTCCTTACAACATTTAAGAAAGTGCTGTCTCTCCACTTTAAATACATGCTTCATCTCAGTAAGAGAATATGTATGTATAAATATCTTAAACTATTTTTCCTCTTTTGAATGTAGATTTACTCTTTTAATTTTTACTTAGAATTTCAGCATTAATTTTGGGTACAGTCCTCTCATGATTCTTCCAATGAGAAGAAAATATCACTGCCCTACCCCTTGCAATTCCTCTTTTCTTTCCTGACACATCACAGTTAATTTGGTGCATATTAAAGTTTATGAACTGAAGAGACAAATCAATTCAAACCACATCCACTACAATGCTTGGATGCCAAATATAACGGAAAATCTATCGTAGAGCATGTATTAACAACCTAGTTAGTACCAACTTTATATATTTAGTTTGAAGGGGATATGCCTATAAGCTCTAAAAGGAAGCTTATGACACAAATAGACAAAGGCATAAAAGAGACAAAGGAACTTAAATTTGACTAAATGTAAAAATATGGAATTAGCTCTTTTCTTATGCTGTTCCTTTAAACATCTCTCCACCTGCCTCCCCCAGTAGAGAAATCAATAAAGTCCTTAAAAAGACTTATCTATATTAAGGTAGAACAGAAATTCAGATGCTTATTTGACGATTTGTCAATACTTTTTTTTTTTAATCAGAAATAAAAGTACCTGTGATTTACTAATTTTATATATTATATTAATAAGCAATATCTGCTATCCATATCTGCTATCCATATCTGCTATCCAATCCTGCAAGTTTTCTTTTCCAGTAATAGTTCCTGGATGCACACTGAGAAACCATCAGCTGAGAATCTCCTCACATTTTCTAGTCTCCTAAGGCAATTGTACTAATAAAAGTAGTTTCTTTAATAATAATTAGTAAGCAGGAAAATCGCCATTTGTGTGATAGTATTTGACATTCTCAGCATCATGTGCACAATGATGAATGACTAAATGTGCAATTTAAGAAGGTAAGTATCAACATTTCTGCTCCTGAATATCTTAGAATAAAATTTCAGTTTGATAATATTTTAGAAAGAACAGATCAAGCTGAGGGTAATTTTCTCTTATAGAAGGTGTTATGTTTTATCTTGATTTACACTCCATCTCAGCAACTCACCTGCTTTTTTCTGTTGTTTGATTATCTTACAACCCATTCCAATCTTCTCTACCTCTCTCTTATATTCCTTCATATCAGCTTTAGTGGCTGCTTTGCAGTCATTTAGATGCTAAGATTTATGGAGTAGGAAGCAGGAATTTACCTTGTCATGTCTGTGTCCCGATTTTCCCTTGATCTTAACTTCCAAAAAATTAACTTTACGAACTCTGACTTAGCAATACCATGAAATTTCTTGGAAATCAAATACCAAACAAGATTGGAAAAGATAAATGATTTATGGAAATAGATACTTGTTCATAACCGAAGTCACTGACTGTGTAAGTTTGTATGCCCATTGTGAAGTTTATTTTTCTCACGCTTCAACTTTTATTCTTCTGTTTCTTTCTGCAAAATTACTGATGCTTCTATTTTGTTGACTAATGTTAGTGAGTTAAAAAGTAGTCTCCTCCTGATTTCAGCCGTAGTTATGGTGCTTTTACTTGATTATGGGATTTTAACTATGGTGACACAAATGCTATTAGATGACAAAATTTATTATGAATATACTAACAGGCAGGACAAGAAATTTTCCGCTGTAAATAAGTGTCAGATACTTGATAGATGTCCATCAAATTAGTCTTACACTAGAAAATGTAAAATGATGTTTTAGACTTAGAAAAGTTTCAGGAGAAATAAATATAGGGCAGGGTAAAGGAGCTACTACAGCTTGACCTTTTGGTTGTAACATAACTTGTAGGCAAAGAGAAATAGATAACTCTATCCTTACAGATTTTCACTGTCATTCTCAGCTCATTAATACCTTTGTGTTGTGGAGACTGTTAGGAAATGGTTGCTAAATTATGTCACTTTAACAAAGTAGCAGCAGTAAACAAATTAGGAAAATTCAATGCTGCTTATCTAAATTCAAAACAAGAAATTAAATTGAATGCGGGCAATTTTAAATTTGGTCATAGTTTAGATAAACAATGATGAGTAAATATGTCCAACATTTGCAAATATGTGCAGTATTTTAAAACATTTTCTTTTCTAAAAACCAAATATTTGCTCTATTTAATAGCTATCTGTTTATGTCTGTGCATTAAATAATTGCTCAGATCTTCGTCTTTATTAAATACTGAGCTTAGAAAATATGAGTTTAGACAAACAAGAACTCAGCTTTGTCTATATCATGTTGAACTGTTTAGAAAGTAATCATGCTTTCCTCATAATCTGGTAGTGTGTATTTCAGTTTTAAGAACATATTCAGACACATACATGGCTTAGAACAATATAATAATAATAAAGTGCATTCCATAAAGTATTAAAACATTTTGACACAAACTTTTATTCTCATTTTTATCTGATATTTCACAATAATCACACTTTAATCCACACTTTCAAAAGTAGAGCCATTGAGGCTGTGGAGAGTTCTTACACGATAGAGATGTCACGTTTTGAAGCTATTTAGAGAAATAACTGGTACTCTGAAAGGTCACATTCAACTAAAAATAAAAATACATTCCATTTTAGTGTTTTAAAGTCTTCAAACAGCCTGGTCTGATCTTTCAGGTCTGGTAGAAGTAAGTATAACTTTCTTTTTCTTTGCATATATTTCTATGGTAAGTACAGATTCATTTCTTTGGGAAACACTTCTAACTATCAAAGGACAAGCAGGCAGCTGAAGGTATTTAGTAATACAGTAAAATGCTGAAATAGAAACACCATCCCTCAGGACAGATACTTCTTATGAGAAACAAATACATTAAGCTCTGTATTCAGATTCATAAACTTGCACTTTCCTGGGACTGTCAAGACATGCCAAGCAGTTAGTGTTGTTCAGAAGATCATCTGTTGATTCCAACACCTCGTTTTAGTAGGAAGTGTCATTGTTGAGGGCTGAGTTCTGCATTTTTTTCTTAAGCAAAACTCCCAGTGGAGAATTTGCTTAGTAAATTTAGTAAGTTACTACACGATAGTACATAGTTGCACAGTTAATTGTTTTTCTCTCTTCATTCTCAACACAAAAGAATTGTAGATGCAGTTATTTCTCGAGGTCTCTTCCAACCCCTGTGATTCTGTGAAAAAGTGAGAGGTTTTACCTAAGCAGTAAGTGTTCAGAACCACAGAATCATAGGGGTTGGAAGGGACCTCCAGAGATCACCAAGTCCAATCCCCCTGCCAAAGCAGGTTCCCTACACCAGGTTGCACAAGTAGGTGTCCAGGCAGGTCCTGAATATCTCCAGAGAAGGAGACTCCACAGCCTCCCTGGGCAGCCTGTTTCAATGCTCCGTCACCCACCATAAAGAAGTTCTTGTGCACATTTGTCTGGAACTTCCTATGCTCCAGTTTCTGGCCACTTCCTATGCTCCAGTTTCTGGCCATTTCCCCTTGTCCTGTATCCACAACATTGCTGAAAAGAATCTGGCCTTGCCACTCTGCCACCCACACCTTAGATATTTATAGACCTGAATCAGGTCCCCTCTCAGTCTTCTTTTCTCGAGGCTAAACAGACCCAGTTCACTTAACCTTTCTTCATAGGGGAGATGCTCCGGGCCTTTCACCATCTTCAGGGCCCTCCGCTGGACTCTTTCCAAGAGATCCCTGTCTTTTTTGTACCAAGGAGTAGAGGGGGAGGATCACCTCCCTCGACCTGCTGGTCATGCTCTTTTTAATGCACCCCAGAATGCCATTGGCCTTTTTGTCCACAAGAGCACACTGCTGGCTCACGGCCATCCTGTCGTCCACCAGGACACCCAGGTCACTCTCTGCAGAGCTCCTCTCCAGCAGGTCATCCCTCAACCTGTACTGGTGCATGCAATTATTCCTCCCTAGATGCAAGACTCTACATTTGCTTTTGTTTAATCCCATCTGATTCCTTAAAGTGTTGCTGATGATGCTATAATATATTTTTTTAATGGTCAAGAACTGAGTTCTTTTTTGATACCTTGGTCTCATAATTTAGTAAGTTTTTTCATAGGATGCCTTGGGTTGGAAGGGATCTCAATGATAATCTAGCTCCAACATTGGTTTCCACTAAAAAAACTTGCAATATACAGTAGATTGTACCTGGAAGCAGGGAAGACCGCTCTTTTCTTGTTTTGTTTATCTCAGCGAGAAACTATGGTCTAGAAGGAAAGACAAATTCCTTTCTTCTTAAGTTTCTGAAATAAATGTTGTAAACAAACAAAACAAACAAACAAAAAATGTTTGTTACACCTGAGTATCCATTACAAAAATTGTCAATGTAAGGGACACTTCTCACCAAATTTGGAAAAAGAACCTGGGTAGATATACTCCTTCAGTATAAATAAATCCAAGATCAAGTGCTATAAATGCAATACCAAAAAAACCTCACTCTTTTTGTTGTTGTTGTTTCTTATTTTAAATAAATAAAATTTCTCTTGCAGAAAAAAATCTAACTTCAGAATTTTTGTGACAGCATTTGGCATTTCATGTGGCCAAACTGCTGCCTTGTGACTTACTCTTCGATGCACAGGGCATTGCTTTTGATGGGAATTAAAATAAGAGCAGTAGAGACATGAGAAGAGGTTACTCATGGAGAGAAGTTTTCAGAAACAGTTCATGAACAGATATTTTTGCAGTATTTCAGGCTGTTGCCTTCTAAGGTTATTCACAAAGTCTTATCTTAAAGCTTCTGAGCTCAAGAATTACACAAGCAATTTATATTTCATTAATAAATAATGAAATAAATAAATATTACCAATATAAAATTTATAATTTATCAAGACACCTTTTTTTTTTATCCCTACATTTGTGTTAAACCTTCAAGTGAAATTTTCATCACCTATTAAATTTAAGAAACTTCAAAGAGTTGTGAAGGTGGGAGAAAAAAGAAAAACAAACTTTTTTTTTTTTTTTTGGCCTATACAAGACAATGATGGCCCAAACTGGAAATAATCCCTCAAACATGATGAATTGAGGAACACAAATTCTGACATCTTCTGATTGATCATGGCAAGCTTGTGCATTCAATTATAATTGCAACTGAAAGCAATCAGCAGTCATCTGATCTTCACAGCTGGTAGTAAATTTCCTTATCCACCTATGAGCAATAGGAAGATTAGTCATTCAGAGCTATTCAGCTAAGGTGCTTCACCTTTGGCTTCAAAAATGACCATGAGGTATCCCTCAAAAAGACATGCTGACTTCCATATCTATTAACTTCTCAAGGGAGAGCAGCACTAAAACCAGAAATAGGATGCCTTTGTGTAACACCGTGTAGAGTTCAGGTATGTTTGGATCACAGTAAGTTTTCAAAATGCAATTAGTAAACAGAATTTACACATGTGTAACAGGAAAGGCATGCCTCATTTATGTTTATAGGGAGTGCAAACATGTGGAAAGATATATATATTTAACATGGAATTATTTTCTTTGATTTTTCTAGCATGTCTTAAAAAAATGAAGTTTTATTTTGTATGAGGAAATTACTTCAAAGGATAGCTACGTGAATCTTTGTACATTTAATAAGGATTGCTGTGAGAAAGAATTGCTTTAGTTCTCTAGGGGGGAGGGAAATAAATAATTAAAAGAGACTGGTAATATAACTAGTACTACATTATGCAAATACACAGCCCAGGGAGGTTTGGCACAAAACTCATTGAAGTATATGTTGTTTACAGACACCTTATCTTTCTGCTATGTTATTTATAGGCTGGATTGTGCATTTGTTTATGTGGCAGTGTATCCAAAGAAAAATGAAGAGCTATTACATGCCTTGGTGTCTTCACCCATGCCTTGTGCTGAAATAGTGATCTGATCTTAGCATGCGCTCATAGACATCATGAACCTTGACCTAAGCTGAAAACCCTCAGGTTACCTCAAAAGGGTGAACAAACACTTCTTTCTTGGAAGTTTTATTTTTTCTTTGGCTAATCAGTTAAAATAAAAAACATTTAGTAAGTGGAATTTCTCTCTTCCGTTAAAGTAAGATGTTCAGTCACCACATCTATTTATAGTGAAATGATAAATACTGATATTTTTCAGTGTGGAATCTCTCTCTCAGGATTGAATTTAAAAGGAAGAGAAGTTCTTATTTACAAAATTGTTGGGTACAGGATGAACTAACATAATTTTCTTAGTTTTGAATTTGCTTGAATAATTTGTTGAATAAGGCAAGATTTAATCATGTAAATTGCCATTGATCTGGACCACGCACCTCTGTACATGCTAGATATAGATATAGATAGGGAGTGCCACAGTGGCCTAATTCTAGAAAACTACAGAGTTAATGAATATTTTTGGTGATAGCCCTGAACACTAGCAATTTATTTTTGGTCTTGAAATGATTTGCTGAATTTCTAAAATGTAGATTTCATCCTAGTTTATATTAATGACAATGCATATGAGAACTAAATTGATGTTTGTTCATCTGATGTTGCTTTCACCAGATGGAAGTGATGATGTTCAGCCTGTTCTGGGGATATAGCTGTCAAAGAAAAAGTAAAGAGCCACCAGTTGGTGAGGACTTCTCAGTAGTACTGTCACGGATCAGATTTGATCAGTGAACTTAAACCATATCACTTATCACTAATTTGTAACAACTTACTCTTGTTTTTAACCACTCTAAGTTGTTAATCATAATTTTTAGTGTATGTGTGTAAGAAGCCATGCTTTTTACAGTACTGTCTCAAAGTTTGCTGAAATGGACAAGTTCAGGCAAGTCCTGGCCAAGGTTCCAGGACTCCCTTTGTCTGAAATACACAGGAATCAAGGTTCGAGAAATCCCTTTGTTTAGGAGATGGACAAGTCCGGGAGCTACGACAGGGAGATAAGATACTGATCAATGGCCCTTAAGTGGTCTTTCGTGTTGGCCCATCTCAAGGAAGATTGACATCTCTGAGGAAATCACAAGACCCTGACCCGAGCCGTCCCGAAATCTCTCGAAGGCTGGAAAGAAGGATAAAAGGGGCACGGACAAACCACGGTGGTGTGGGTATCTAGGTATCTGACCTCAGATCCCTCCACCGTTGTCCTACTGCTGCCTACTGTCTCTTCTGGGATCGCTGCTCGAGACTCTGCTCCGTGGGACCTCGCTGTCCGTGATTCTGCTTCTTGAGACCACGGTACTCTGACCATCTTTTCTGCGATTCACCGATCTGCTGCTTGCAGCCTGCTACTCCGCTGCCGCTCTCCCCTACGCTTATTTTGCCCCGGACCAACGTTAACAACGTGTTACGGGACGCTGCTGCATTCAGGAGGTGACTATTCCCCGCTTTAACGTAATTCTTGCACTTTTCTACCTTTTTCTATCGCCTACTTTCCCTTCCCCATCACCCTAATTTTGGCATTCGTCGCTCTCCCTTCCCCATCCCCTCAACTATCTATTATTTCCAATAAACTGGTCGGATCAACATTTGAATGTTCTTCTTCTTAATCTCACGCCGGGTATAACATATCAAAAGAACCTTTGCCTCACTCCTAAATTGGAGCGAGACAATGTGTTATCCTTAAGTATAAATGTGGAGAAAAACTGTGAATTGTAAAGAGAAGTAATCATAAAATGAGCACAACATACTTAGAAGAAGTCAGTAGTTAACTGTATTTTCTCATTGTGGCAAAAGAATAGTTGAGTTTTATCATGCTGTCTTTTACAAGGTAAGACAGAGTAGCCAGTAAAAAGTAGCTGCATATTTGTGGCTCTGGGCTGCTTATTCTAGTGGTAAGCAACCCTGCACATAGCAGGGGTCTTGAAACTACATGATCTTTGTGGTCCCATTCAACCCAGGTCATTCTGTGTTTCTATGTATACCGACCATAGTAAGTAAAATCTCTGGAAAGCAACAACAGGTAACAAGACAGTTTCCTTTAAAACTCAAAGCCAGCAGATTGACTCTGAAGTACTCTGAAGACTTTCTTAGTATCTTTCTGATTTTATGCAAATGAGGAGAATGTTCTCTTTAATAAAGTGCCACTGTTCCAGAGCTAAGATTTCAACATCAACAAGTGTTGTAGATCTTGTTACATCCACTGGCTTAGAAAACAATGATTTTTGTCTTGTTGCATTCTTTCCCTTCTGCTTCATTTCAGAGGTCTTAGTAATTGACAGGGTAAGTGATGAAGTAATTCCTTAATCTGAATCAGAAAGCGTTTCACATAAGGTGAACTTGTTTGTTTTGTTTTGTTAAGGCTTCATTTATTTTGCAAATAACAAGAATTGAGGAAAAAATAATCACGGGAATTTCAGTGCATGATTGAGCGTTGCATCTTCCTGTGATTAAAAGCTGTGTTACATTTGAATAATTGGATATTATTGTTTGAAAATTAGGACTATATGCAGTACTTAAAATGAATTCTAAAAACATAGGTAATCAATACAACATACAATTTGTTAGAATTTGAAATGTCAGTAGAACAGCCATGCTAGAATCAAGTGAAATTTTATGTCTTGTTTGGGAGGAAATTCTTCCACGACATGGGTCAATTCCTCCTTATCCTAGGATAAGGAGTGTCATCAGAGCTCCTATAGTGACTACACATCAATGAAAGCTTTTTAACTTTCCATTTTGAATTAATTTCCCATGCTTTCTTACTAGTACTCCAACCTGAATGCACATCTTTGACCTGCTTTGACAAACATATAATTCTTTGTTGCTTTTTCATGTCTTGCTATTCATACCAAAGATGAAACCTAAATATCCCAGAGGAGCAGCTAAAATCTGATAAGCTAGTACAATAATGCTGCCTAGAGATGTTGTGGGTGCCCCTTCTCTAGAGGTGTTCAAGGCCAAGTTACATAGGACCCTGGGCAGCCTGATCTGGTATTATATCTGGAGGTTGGTGGTCCTGCCTGTGACAGAGGGGTTGGAGCTCGATGATCCTTAAGATCCCTTTCAACTCAAGCCATCTATAATTCTATGAATAAAACTAATGTTGTCATAGCACTAAACTGTAGGGCTGAGTGAAGGAACTTGTCTCTACTACTTGATAAGATGCAGAAATTTTCTTGTGAAAGATGTTAAAACTGCCTTCTCTTTGGAATATACTTGTTTTCTGTCTCCAGTATAATCACAATATAATCGCAAATCTTTTCCCTAAAGCAATCAGTTTTTAGTTATGTTTCAATGAAATCAATGATACTTTTATTCTACCAAGTGTCTTTTTAAAAGAAAAATAAATAATTAAATAAAAAGGTGCCTTTGAAACCTTATTTTTTCATAATTTCTAAACACTGTCAATAAGTTTCGTCTACTTTTCACTAACATCCTATCTTTCTCAAATAAGACATAAATCAGTCCTTCTTGACTCAATAGTCTTGTGTGTTTGTGCTATTACATCTCTGATTTTGTGCGCTCATAATCAAATTAATCATATACACTCTACAGATGTATTAACATGTACAGAAGTATTAAACTACACATCTTTTGACTTTTTACCCTTAATAAACACACTGTCCAGATTATTTCTACATTACAGAGGAAAAAGCAACCTTTGCACATGGTATTACATGAAGGTTTTAGATTTAATGAAAGATGTGGTGATGGCTTCGAAGTGAATTTCTAATGTGGTATCAAGTGAGTGTGGAAATTGGTGATAAGAGAGTCAGCATTTTTGGTTACCTCTAACTATAATTACCTAAACAAGCAAACCACCACACAGAACCAGTTTAAAACTACTCATCAATTCTGAGACATGTTTATATAATAATAGGGATCTCACTCTTCTGTTATTGCGGGGCCCTTATAAATTAACATCCAGTAATATAGCTCTTGTATCTAATTATAATGTGTTGAGATCAGAGAATCTGTGCTTCCAGCTCTTATGGCAGCATATGTTCTTTTTGCAAGTACTTTCTATTGTAGTCATTATCTGCAGAGATGAGCCAGTTGGAGCAAGAGAAAGAGCGTTAATGTAGAGTTTATTGTAGAGTTGATGGTGATGCGAGTGCTTGTTGTGTGCTGTTGATGAACTGCTGGCTTTTAGAATATTCACTGTCTACTTCTGTTAAAATTGGTTTGGTGCAGTATAGTGGTGAGAGTGCCAGAGGTCATCAACACTAGAGCTAGCCAAAGTTTTTTGTTCCCTTAACTGCAGCAAAGGCAACTTTGGCGAGGGCTCTGTAGCAGATATGGGATCACAGGCCTGTGTTTACTGTGGCCTCTCAACTGCAGATTTTCCAGTTTTCTAAAAGCTTAGATATTGAGGATAGTGTTGCTTTTCTTTTGAGGAAATCTGCTTATAATATTTGGATTTTCAGGCTTGTTCTCATACTTTGTGTTTTATTTCAGAGCAATATAAGCCATTGTTATATCAAGAAGTTGTCTTTTGGTTTATGTGTGAGTACCTATATTATTGAAGAAACACAAAACAATGATTATTAATCCAATTTTTTTGATTATAAGAAATGTTTCTAAAACTGCAACATTAGTATCTAATCTGAAATGAAATGAGATCCCTTCACTAAGGGAAGCAATGTTGATGTGATCTAACTGTAAATGAACAGTGCCATATTTCATCAGTGAAGAAACTTCAGGTACAAAAGCATACAAAATGTGCTGCATAAACAAAAGAAAACACGTCTCACTTCAAGTGATTTACCCATATAAATGGGAAGAGTAGGAAACCAGGATTCCACATGGGTTTGTGCAAGTCCAAATGCCCATGCATTCCTGAAACAATGAATTAATTAAAATTATTTTGGTTGATTCTGTGGGATAATCATATTCTTCGGTTGAAAAGTCAGTGAAAGATAATTCAATGAATCAGATTGTTAGAAACAGACAACTTATTTTAAGATTCTCAAAATGTTGAATACTACTTGCATTTTCTCTGCATATTGGTGAATTTAAAATCTTGTCATGAGCCTACCCAGGTAAGAAACGTGTGAATAGACTAGAAATAATGTAATGAAAGATACATACTTTTAAAAGTACAATGAACTAAATGTGAACACATTTCAGCCAAAATTATGGTCATAAGCTTCTCATTAATGACTAAATTTATACACCAAAGCCTGACAAATGCACAGTTGAGTCATGCAGTATATGATATAGTTAATCTTTCCTTTTAGGGTATGGAAGGATGCAAGTGTTTATCTTCCAGTGATGTTTGGTGTTTTCACAGATAGTTCCTGATTTGTATGTAGAATGAAGTACAACTTGCAAATGAAAATATTAACCTGTTTTAAAACTCAAAAAAGGCCTGCTCTCATTTTAGATGAACTGATTAGACCATTTGTAATAATAATAACTTACTACTATGTGACTTCTTTGAAGTTCTTTGATGGATATCTGATCCTTAAAACAGTGCCAAGTTTTGTGTATTTAAACCTGTTTGCTATGGGCTTTTATACTCATCATAACCATTTCCCTGGAGATATTCATTGCTCTGGATCCCCTCCTGTGAGGAGGATACACCTCCTGCTATGACCTTCCTTTAGACTCTGAAGACTCCCTTAACGAGATCTTCCTTCCTGAGGAATGGCACTTTCCTCTTGGAAGAGAAAGGATTGGCTTACAAAATGAATGGGAAGTTTAGATGAAAAAACAGTGCTTACTTCAAGAAGACCTGTGTTGGCTTAGTGCCTGGGCTTTCTAGCAGTTGATTCCTGAGGTATAAGACTCCAGCATCCATAGGTGGTACTAAAGGAAGTCTCCAGACTTGTGATGAGTCATTTACTTTTGGGGTGAGTGAGGAAGAGAGAAGAATCTGTACTGCTTGTGGCCAATATATATCTTTTTTTTTTTTTCTCTGAGATGGGCTATCCATCATCTTGGATGGTTACTAGGTGTATTTAAAAGGTTATGGTATGCAAGTCCGACCCGCAGGCTGCATGTAGCCCTGCACAGCTGGCGCTGTGGCCCTGCCACTGTCCCGCAGCCCATCCCCCTGCTTCTGTGGCTGCACCCTGCTGAGTTGCCCAGCCTGAGAGAGCACTCATTGCTCAGCAGCAGCCAAAGGTTGGTGCACTACTAACACTCCCTGAGCTAGAGCCAGGGCACAGGGGGTGAGCAGTGCCATCTCAAGTTATAGCAAATAATTGCATGCGTTTTGATTCATTGGCTGAACAGAGTCCTGTGAACAGTAAAATGTATGCAACCTTGCTTTTGTTCTGAGAAAGGAATTTGAGAACAGGTTTCAAGACTCCCTAAAAAATCATTTTTTTTTTGGTAGATTTGCAACTCTATTTTCAGTCAACATGAACATGTTCTCTGGGAATTTTCAAATCGATAGAGTTGTAATCAGGCATACAACAAAAAATCTGACTGTGCCTGCTTACATTCATAAGCCCTCTTTTAGCAGAGAAAAACATTGCTCACATCACAGTCATGCTTTATTCATGTCATCACTTTGAATCTGCATGTACATTTGTGAACAAATGTTTTTGAGGATGAAGCACAGGAAGAATAAAATTTAATCAAAAATCTCTGATGAACACTTTGAGAACTCAATAAGAATTGCAGCCATGGTCATCAAAATAGATATTGATGCATTATTTTCAAAACAAAACAAAACAGGATCACATA
>JAPSGF010000019.1:9625965-9742977 GCA_035772895.1 Perdix hodgsoniae | reverse complement strand
TATGTGATCCTGTTTTGTTTTGTTTTGAAAATAATGCATCAATATCTGTTTTAAATCAGGGGTTGCAATTCTTAGTGAGTTCACAAGGTGTTCATCAGAGATTTTTGATGAAATGTTAGTAATGTTTCATCCTTGAAAACAGCTGTTCACAAATATACATACTGCAAAAACATTGACAGGATTAAAGCATGATTGTGATGGAAGGGATATTTCTCTCTGCTAAGATAGGGCCTGTTGAAGTCAGGTAAAGAGATGTGGTCAGACTTCTGAGTTGTATATCTGATTGCAACTCTATATATACCATTTGAAAATTTGCAGGTAATCTATTTATTTGGACTGAAAATGGTCTTGGGAACATGGATTGATGATTTTTTTTGTCAATCTTGAAACCTGTTCTCAAATTCGTGTATCAAAACAGAAAGCACAGCTGTATGCTATTATTTGTTCACGAGACTCTGTTCAGCCACTGAATCAAAGTGCATACAATCATTAGCCATAACTTGAGTTACCACTGCATTGCACCCTGTGCTCTGGTTTCAACTGAGACAATGTTAATAGCACATTGTTGTTTGGTTGTTGCTGAGCAATGGATGCATGCCTGGGGCCAGGCTAAGCCTCTTGGCTGGGCCCAGCTACTGTCATGATGGTGTGGGGCAGCAGGCAACTGCATTGTGAGTTGTGCTGGGCTGTGGGTTAAACATGCTTGAGTAAGAGGGTGTATATACTCACACACCAGGTTTTTGGAATAAACTTTTTCACCTTTAAAGCTTTTTGCTGCAGCAGCAATCTTCTGTCCAGAGAACCGAACCAAAGAGTTATTATACAGAGTGAAGAAAATCAGCAGTTGATCTGGAAAAAGGCCCATTTAAACATGATGCATTCATCCTAAAATGATCAAGTAAAATGTTCATCGTACATGCTCTTGATTCGTGCATGCTCCATTAATGGAATAATTGAACCTTGAGTAGTTCCACTAATCAAAAGAAACAAAAAAATCAAAAAATCAAAACATAGGAGGAAAAAGAAGAGGATGAAGAAGTCCAGCTGGCTGAGGCAGAAACTATGAAGTAGGAGATCTGAGATTACAGCCTACTTCTGTGTTAAATATATGCCATTTGTACCAGTTATTTAAACTTTCTGTTACTCAGTTCCCTAGGTAAGTACAACACAGGAATAATACCCTCTCTTTTCATTCCCTTATCTGCCCTGTTTATTTAGCCTGTCAGATGTTTGGCACATGGATCCACCTCTCTCAGTATTCCAGTTTTGATACAGATATCTGGCTAACACAAATAATTGATGCAAACAACAAGAATCAGAAGTGTCTCATACTGACTTCCCTGTGTAGCTAGAATTTATAGCAAGTGATTCTACATGGCAAACACAGTATGGTACCTTCTCATTCCCTCTTTGCACAATCTTTGTGTCCAGATTTTGTTCACTTGCTGATATCTTACTGTGAGGTTTAAGAGTATCCCTTTTAAATTCTGCTTTTGATTTGCTTTCTTTATGTTCTCGAACACAGCTATAAATTCAGGGATGCCTGATATTCTAATGTACTTAGGTGTGATTTTTTGTAAGGTATGGCTCCTTACGTAATCTAGCTTCAAGGTTTTCTGTGGATTCATTATAAGAAATTTCAAAAGAGCATGGTGTGTAATTAGGTTAGTGTCACAAACATAGTGGGTTTGGGTTTTGTTATTAAGAAATGGTATTACTTACTTGACAGTGTCTGTATGCTGTATCTGTACATGGCCTAAACAGAAAGACTCAGGAGGAAAGGATATTCTGAGAAGAACTGGTATAAGTGGAGTTCTCTGCAAAATATAGATGTGGATCTGCTTATACCTGTTTTACATGTAAGACACTTTGTAGAAGCAAACTGAAAATGTGTCCAGTAGTGAAGAGCAGCATGGAAGAGAGAGGGATATGATTAAAACTACAAAGGAGGAAAAGCCTGAAGAAGTGTCTGAAGAGCAGATAGGTTGGTAGGCTGTATTGTCTGAGTGGGTAGTGACAGCAGATGAGAGAATAGGGAAGGAAAATTGAAGGCGAGGATAAGTGATTTTATTTTTAATTGGATGGGAAATATAGAAAAATGTTGTCAGAAAGTGGCACCCAGGTAGCTGTTTATTTTCCATACATTTTTCAAAGAGCTTCCCATCTTGACCAAAAGTTCAAAATTTCTTTTATAGAAGTCTTTACAAAGAAATTAGTAGTTGTCTATAAAGTGAAACTTTTCTGTCTATGATATTTTGTTGTATCTGTAGATTTGGACACAGTGAATAAAAATGCATTGCATGCACGCAAAGTGGAGAAAAAATGTGTTACAAATAACCAGAGGCTCATAAAGAGCATTACATCATGTCCAGAAAACAAAAACAAAAACAACCAACCAAACAAAAAACCTTTCATGATGGTAAGCATTATTTTAATTTTATCATAACATGTCTCTATAATGTTTTGTAACACATATCAAAAATTAATATTCAGTTTTGAATGGATGGACTTAGCTAAGCATCAGAAAGAATTTACTCTCAGCTAGTAAATCATTTTTATATTAGGCAAAGCAAAATCTTCACAGCAAATGTATGTAAATCATTAACTTTCAGTGCACCAAAGGGAATGTACTTCATACTATAACCTAAATACTAATGAAATCAACTGAAATGATAGTCATTAGTCAACTGTGCCTTGATAGGATTCCCTGTGGACTGATATAAATTCACCATTAGAAATGGATTCACTCATAGTCCACAGCGATCATTTAATCCCTCTGTAAAGCAGATTTAAATTCAATGTTTAATATGTTTTTTTTCTTTTTCATTTCAGGCCTCATGTTTCCATATTTGCAGATTCTTTTAATCTTTTTTTAAGTTACTTAAAGTTTTTATCTGCATTTTCTTGATTTTCTGTGAATACTGTTGGCCTATGTGAATCATACAACCACAGATATTAACGATCATCAGTAGAAGTGAACTAATTAGTGCAGAGCTCAAAATAATGATGCTTCTTGCAAGACAAATGACCCAGTTTGGTTTTAGTGCATTAAAGGAATGTGTTACCATATTGAAATATAGAGGTAGCATTTTGAATGATATCCAAGAAAAAGATAGCTATAAAAATACATTTTCTCTTTCCTTACATGCAAATAATTTTAAATATCCTTTCAGTATCTAATTCTGACATTATATGAGAATGTTAGTAGAGACTCAAGAACACATGCACTTACACAGCTTTTCAAACCTTGGCTAAGGTTATTTAAAAAGAGTGAGAACTAAAATTCTTGCTACATTCCTGTGTCAAATCGTGCAGTATGGCTCTAGGAGTATATGCTACATAATCAGGTTTTGTACCACTGTGATGTGCTCATTTCCTTACACTTGTCAGATCTGTGTAGGAAACATAGGTGGAGCAGCACTAAGCTGTTACTAGAACAGAATCTTTCTCAGGGAACACCCCCACTGAAATTAGTAAGAATTCTCTACATAGGAAAAAATATAATGAAGTAAAAAATGTATAGTATTTCTTAGGAATATTGTATCTGTGGGTTTTCTTGGCTCACTGCCATATCTACGCAATATTTATGTTAGATAGTCATCAGACTATGGAAGTGACAATGTCCTGCATGCACTCTGCTTTTGTATATTCTCCCAGAGTAACCATAATTATTGTGGGCAGTGCGTTATATAACATTAAAAATCATAAAACCAAACAAGAGAATGGGCTACTGATTGCCTATATACTGAAAAGTCAGCATGTTCCCTGGACAAGTTTTGGCAAATTTTGGCAAGGACTTTTAGAATGAAGAACTGAAGAAAATGGCTTTTATCATTCTCTAAAGGCAGTATGGGCAGCACAGCACAAGATTTGATTCCCTCCAAATCTCCACAGTGATGTTCAATATCTTAAATGCCACTCTATATCATCTCACTTTACTCTTGGGATTGCAAAACATGTTCCATCTCCCCTTCCATGCTGCCTTTTGTGCTTTCCCTAGTTTATTTAAGGCAGGTGTACATCAGATATACTCACTAAAGTCAGCCTACATAAAAACAGCAACAATAAAAAATTCTTAAAGGTGTATTATATACTTTATAAGTCATAAAGTATAAATAAATTATAATGATTTTTGGTACTTGAAGCAAACAATGGTGCTGCCGTGATCGCAGAATCACAGAATTGTAGTAGTTGGAAGAGACTTCTGGAAAGTACCTGGTCCTACCTCCAGTTATATAAGATTCCTTACAGTAGGTTGCACAGGAAGTCAACCCGGCAGGTTCTGAATATCTCTAGAGAAGGAGACACCACAGCATCTCTGGGCAGCCTGTTCCCATGATCTCTCACTCTTAAACTAAAAAAGTTTTTTTTCATGTTCAGATGGACCTTCCTGATGTTGAAAACTGTTACAGCAGACATACAATAACTGCTCTTTGTTTCTCTCATAAGCACAAAGACATCCTTGGCAGATAGGTACTGGAGTGCTAGACTCCTGTTCTTTAATGGTGTCCAATGTCATCCCGGTCCTGATGCAAACAAGTTGATGTGAATCATTTTCTTCCTAGAAAACAACACCATCTGTCCTCCCTCCTGTCTGAAAGTCAGACTAGTTCCCCAATCCTGCTTTAACAGTTTATTCTGACTGTATTGGACAGGAATTATGCTAACTTGTATTTTTACTTTGTAGTAAGATAACCTCGTGGAAAGTGCATTCATACTTAATTCATTAAGTTGCTATGTTTGAATTTTACCAGCAAGGGAAAAACTGGCAACTTTTGTAAAATCTATTGGTTTAGGCATTCTGAACCAAATTTTGAAAAAGTTTGGCCCTTAACCTAGCAGGCTTTCTGTGCAAAAGTCACTAACATAAGACCTACTGCTACTGTTATTAAAAATCTCAGCTCAAAGCAGTACTCAATTTACATGCAAAATCCATTCAGAATGCATTAAAGAGAAAGAGAATGCTAGTTAGATCAGCCAGAACTGAAGAGATTTCAGCATTGTCCTAGTTTACAGAAGATTGGATAAGAAGCTGTGGGCTTCACATGCAATTCCATCTCCCTGTCCTTACGTGCATCCTTGTCATCTTGCAGTCTGTCATCTTGCTTCCCCTGGCTCCATCTCTACTCTGTTTCCTACTTTTATCTTTCCCTGTGGTCTGACCTCTGTCCTGAGGAGAACAGTTGGATGGAGAAACATGGGGTAAGGAAGAGCAGTGAGTGCCTTCAAAACATGATAAATATGTCACCTAAGTTCAGCTTACAATTAAACATCACTGAGGCTAAGTATGCTGTTTTATGACATCTTCTATTTTCACAGTTGCTGAGCAGGGGATGAATTGAGAATTGTAGCCTATCCTCCAAATCCAAAACAAATAAAAAAGGGCAAATTTAAATCTTTTTATGCGACTGCCCTTCCAAATAAATCTGGAGTTTCTGTCTGATAATCTATGCCGGGCTGATGTTTGTTTTCTAAGTGACTGTATTGGTCTATTTCTAGAGGTACCTACCTGGAAAACAGGGGAAACAAAAGACAGTACTAAGTTTTACCACTGTTAAGCAAATACTTGAGG
This sequence comes from Perdix hodgsoniae, assembly GCA_035772895.1. Lineage (NCBI taxonomy): Eukaryota > Metazoa > Chordata > Aves > Galliformes > Phasianidae > Perdix > Perdix hodgsoniae. The sequence continues at coordinate 9,737,405 of JAPSGF010000019.1, read as the reverse complement.
GAACGATTGTTAGGTCAGTCTTGTGAACCTCACAAAGGCTGGAAGCCCAGAATCAAAGTAGAAGCACTTAGGGAGTGATAATGACAACAAAAAGGGTTTGGAGAGCGCTGTCATTGCTGTATGGAAGAAATTAATTCTGAAACTGGGAAATTAGAAAGCTTTTTGTAAAAACATGGTTTGTGTACTGTTGATCTTTTAGAACAAAATAAGACACTGAAAAATGCAGCAATTTTGTTGCTACTGATGACATATACATTGATTTATGAAGATTTCTAGACAGAAGAAATACAGGTTCCTGAGCACACTTCAACCAATAGATGATTACACCTCCATGTATGCAATATTTTGCTCCAGAACAATTTTAAGGATTGTATAGTAATAACTTTTTTGTTGCATATATTTATTATTATATCAGTCATTATGCGCTCTTTTAACAGCCAAGAATTCAGATTTGATACAATGACTTTTCATCTGTATTTTATAGTTTCTAAAATGATCTCTGATGGTCAAGAATACCAGTAAAATGAAGAAATAAAGGGAAATAGAGTCATAGAAAAAACATTTTTTTGAGGTCAATTACAGTATAACATAGCATATGATCCTTCTTTTTTTTATAGATAGCTTATGACACCTTATGTCCCTCAGCCTGTCTTTGTAGGGGAAGTGCTCCAGCCCTCTGATCATTTTTGTGGCCCTCCTCCGGACTCTCTCCAACATCTCCCTGTTCTTCTTGTATTATGGGCCCCAGACCTGGACACTACTCCAGATGGGGCTGCACAAGAGCAGAGCAGAGAGGGACAATCACCTCCCAGTCTCTGCTGGCCACTCCTCTTCTGATGCAGCCCAAGATACCATTTGCTTTCTGAACTGCAAGAGCACACTGCTGGCTTATGTTAAGGTTTTCATCCACCAGAATCCCCGGGTCCTTCTCTCAAGGACTTCTCCTTTCAGTCTGTATATTTGCCTGGGATTCCTCTGGCCCAAGTGGGCCAGAGTGGCCCAAAACCTTGCACTTTGCTGTGTTGTACCTCATTAGATTCATCTGGGCCCATCTTTCAAATCTGTTGAGGTCCCTCTGAATAGCCTCCCTTCCTTCCACTGTCAACTGCACCACTCAGCTTGGTGTCACCAGCAAACTTGCTGAGGGTGCACTCAATTCTGTTATGGATGTCACTGATAAAGTTGTTAAAGAGCACTGGTTCCAAGACAGACCCCTGGGGGACGCCACTTGTTACCAGCCTCCACCTGGACATAGAGCCATTAATCACCACTCTTTGTCTGTGGTCTTTCAACCAATTCTTTATCCATCAGGTGGTCCACCCATCAAATCCACATTCCTCCAATTTGGAGATGAGGATGTGGCGGGGGACCATGTCAAAGGCCTTGCTCAAGTCCAGGTAAATGACATCGGTCTCCTTTCCCTTGTCCACCTATGCCGTAACTCCACCACAGAAGGCCACCAGATTGTTTAAGCATGAACTTTCCCTGGTGAAGGCATGTTGGCTGCCTTGGATCACATACTCATTCCTGATGTGATCAAGCATGTCATCCAGGAAGATCTGCTCCATGATCTTCCCAGGTACAGAGCTGAGACTCTCTGGCCTGTAGTTCCCTGAGTCCTCCTTGCTCCCTTTCTTATAAATAGGAGTGACGTGACCATCCAGTTATCCGGGACCTCACCTGATGGCCACAGCTTCTCAAATATGATGGAGATTGGCTTGGCAACAACCTCAGCCATCTCCTTCAGAAACCTGGAATCTTGTATCCACATGGAATCACAGTATCCTTTAGGTTGGTAAAGATATACTGAAACCATAACTAACTCAGGAGATGTTAATGGCCACTAGAAGATGTCTTCCAGTAAGTGTGACCTGGAGAGGTAAAAGGGTTCACTCTTTGACCTTCTTCACAGACAAGAAATTCTTGTGCCTTGGTTCAATAAAAAGGTGGAAAAAGCTGATGACTATAATCCTTAAGAATCATCTGCAAACCACTCTCCTTCCTTTCTCTCCTTCCCCTCAGGCCCTGCACACAGTCTGAAATCAGAATTTACTGTCATTTTGTTGATGATTCAAGAGGCAGTGACCTTCTTTCCCACAGAAGTAATGAGTCATCAGCATGGAGAACAGTAAAACGTGGTCTTTGAGTAGCCCTTTATCCGTGTCTGGCTATTTATCCTAGGGCTGCAAAATACATAATAAGTATTAACGCCCATAAATTAACTGGCAGAAGGTGTATTGATGCCTCTAATCCAGAGTAGTTTCCTCATGCCTACAGTGGGATCAGCTCTATTCTAACCCTTACCACTCAGCAGTGTGTTTATTTAAGCGGTGAGGAGACATTAACAATATTAAGCAACTTGCCAAAGGTCTCACTTCAGCACTGTGGCAAATCCAGTGATTAACACAGAGGTTTTAAGTCCCACACATGCGCTTCAGATACATTTGCTTCTTGGTATGCTCCATGGATGTTACTCAGACCATTCAGAGGAAGCAAATGTTTTTGTTGAATATGTCATTTTTCTAACAATAACATGATTTTAGTGCAATGGTTATCTGAGTAGCATAAATGAGTGGAAGCTGCATCACCTACTCACATTTTTGTCATATTTATTTGAGAGTTTCTTATGAGTTTTAGCTTGAAATTTTAAAGGCAGCTTCTGGCACCATTCATACTAGCACAGCAGATATTAATTCTGACTGCCTTACTTCTCTTTTTCTATTCCCTTTCACAAGTGTTTTACTGGCTTTCATCAGTGCAGATGAGGCCTGTGAACCTAGCAAATATAAAGTAGATCTGTGAAGCTTGCTCATTAGACACATTTTACTTAAATGGGGATGCAGGTTGCTGTGGTGCCAAGTAAAGCAAACAAGTGAGCAGTCCAGCCAGCAATGATGAGAGATGGGAGCTGGGTTTGCTCATTGCTCTGTGTTGCCCTTGCTGTCACGTGTATCGGTGATTAACCTGCATTACTCACACAAGGCTAGACACACCAAGAAGGCTGTACAGTAGGTACAATTCAAACATATAAATCCTAAAGCTTTAACTTCGACAGTGCATTGCTATCCTTGAAACTTAAATCATTTACTTAGGCATACAACTCAGCATCAGAATGTTTGCTATTCTTTGAGGGTCAAGAATTTTCTCCTTCCTTGAGCAACAATGCAGTTTGATTCTAAATAAATGATCTATACTGATGGTCATGTGTGTCTACACACATGTGTTTATGTACATATCTATATGCATATTCTGCATATTCTGTATTACATATGCGTGCCTGCCTGTGTATGGACAATATAATTACTTACAAACAATACTTTATATATGAAATCTATACAAAGCTTATTAGATTTCTTTGAAGCTCTTTTTTTCTCCAGTATGTTTGGAATAAAATGCAGTGTGAATGCTGCTGATTGACAAATATTCCTTATATGTAAGTTTTTGCTATCTGATATTCAGTATTGCATGACAGTTCATTCACTTTTCCCCTCTCCTCATATTCTTGCTTCCTATGTCTACCTGTCCTATATGCTTTTACATGCAGAGGTTACTATTCCCTGTATGTGTGCAATTTACTTGGCAATTTAGAAGCATGACCTGGATAATCATCATGCTATTGCTAAAGAAATATAAATGCTTCATAGAAATAATAATAGGTGTATGACAGTTTATTGATTTTGGAAAAAATATGTCCATTATGAGATATTTTGTTCATTATGCAGGCTTTCAAGATTTCTGTCGTTTTATTCTTACTTATTTTTTGCAGTTCATTAATCTAGACCTTGTTTGCATCACAAAGACTGCAAAGGTAGTAGGGATAGATACAGTATACCTCTCTATTCCTAGATCAGGTAATCTTAAGACTTGATTAATTACATCTCTTTTTACATTAGATCTGCTTAAAATTTCTATTCACATTATAATGTTATCACAAAGGCTCCCTTCAGCATGGCAGGACTGACAGTAGTTCCAGTATGTAATTAGGGCATATAAAAATCTTCGCTATAAACAGAATTTTAATACCTACAACATCATCAGAGGAGAGATTTTATTTTATGGAATGCTTTTATCCTATTTTGAGGCTCTAGCATGAGCTGGTGTCTTGTTAATGTGCAATGAAACAATGAAAAGATCAACTCTACTGGCATTCAAATTGTCTTATGTCAGGAGCTGTTGTGGGCTTTTTTTCTCCAGCAGCCTCACATGATTCTTCGCTGCTAAGGCAGTGCCACAGCAGTTCTAATACACTATGCAAAATTTAACGTCTAAGATAGTATTCCACTCTTACTTATCCAGTCACTGTAATTTATTTTCCATTACTGATCTATTTCTTTTCACTAGATGTGAAGATAATAATAGAGCTAACTATCATTTTGAATAGATAGGTATTAGAAGGGTATTCTTTATCTTTCTATCTGTATGGATTTAGCCAGAATTAATTTTCATTTGCAACCCTGATCACACAGAAATCTCATCCTTATATTGCTGTGTTCTTACTGGAGTACAGAGGTGTCAAATACTATCAGGTACTAAATTAGCAAGGACATTTTCTCTGAAATTGATTTCTTGAGTCTTTGGAATCCTTGAAATCACTCAAAGTCCTTGTTGCTTTTCAGGTACCCTATTAATCTTTATAGGGTTGTATTGACATTGTTGGCTGCAGCTTTCCTGCTTTGCTCTCTGGACAGAAGTAAACAAACCACAAATGGGCAGAGATCTACTTTTGATTCAGAAAAATCCATGTTGGGTATTTAACTGAACAGAAATATCATACTAAATGCATTAGTAATCACAAAGTGTAAATGAAAAGTAAGGTGCTGAATTACTTCTGAGTAAACAGGTAGTGTTCATGTCAGTCTCACTACTGACTTACATTTACTTATTTCTCAGTTTGGTTTGAAATCTAATGAAGACATTGTTCAGAGTGAGGTGAGTGATCCCCATAAAAACTCAACATATTCCAAATATTAATAGTATTAATAGAAAAAAAGAAAAAAAAAGAAAAAAATAAGAAAAGGGAAGAAAAACAGCTTGAAACAAGGACTAGTGAGTCTGGTAGAGAGAGAGGAGGAGGTGGACTGCAATCGTAAGACCCCATTTGCAGGGAAACAAAGAGCAATCAATGTAATAGCAGTATAAAGCAGTCAAAAAAGGACAAAGGCTGAAGTCTGACATCTTTTATTCCTGAGTCCAGGTGGAGCTATAATTGGCGGTCCCAGCTTGGAGATGAATGCAGTGTAAAAGAGCCCTCTCCTTGGAACAACAGACAAAGAAGTGCCCTGGTTTTCAGAAGAACAGTCAAAGAATATCTCTAGTTCTTTAGGTATGAAAAAAAGAATAAAAAAAAGAAAAGCCCCCCTCCCTCCCACCCCTTACAGTCAAAAGGGCCATGGGGAGAATAAAATCGTGGCATGTTATAAAACCTGTGTCTGGAATCTGGGAAATCCAGGACTGCATGAACTCCCATTACCTTCCTGCTCAGAGCCCTTATGGGCCAGTGAGAACAATCAGCTAAAGAGACCCTGACATCCTCACAGAGTGTTGCTGGCTGTATCCTCTAATTTGGGTGCCAAATGCTAACTCCTCTGTTCACAGCTAGCAAGGATGACAGAAAATCTGCGCAGGATCAGTCACAATCACTGACATTTTGATTTTGCTAAGGTAGAAAGACTGGTTGCTTGCTGTACATGAAAGAAAAGACATTTTTTTCTGCTCAGTATTTTCCGCCACTGTACAAAATTCCAGCTATGAGGTATACTCCACAAAGAAGTACATGGCAGCTTTTGTGTTGAAACACAGGAATATTAAATATAGGCAGACAAATTATGTCCTTTTCAATGCAATTTACTATCATGACTTTGCTTCTCTATTTTTTCTCACTTCAACTCTGTAATTTTTTTCTTATATTTATGAAGTGCTTCTCATGTACAGACCACAAAATACATAGATTTGATGATAAGGAGTGCTCTGCTCTTTTTTTTTAATTATTATTATTATTTTTTTTTTAACCTTCAGAAAAGGAATAACAGATCTCAACAACAGCAAACAAAGAAACAAACAAACAAATAAATAAATCTAAAGTATATATGAAAAACAGCAAGGGAAGAATTGCTTTTATAACCTCTCTGAATAAACTAGTTTCTTAGGGAATAACTGTATTAAAATGAATCAGACACCTACACTTCAAATTAACCAGCAAAAAATGCTCATTTTCTTTTCAGATGTTCTATGAAAGTGTGCTTAACTATCATTTACTCAGTGGGGGACATGGATAAAAAAGGCATATGATATAAGTGTATCAGTTTACTCCTGTCTTATGGCCAAGAATAATTTGGGAATAAAGGCTTAGTTCTCTGAGATTGTTAGTTTGTAGTCATCGACCTTTTGTTTCAAGTTTTAACTTGAAGTTTGGATGAAGACTTTTAGAACTCCTAGAAAATTCAGCTGTCAGTTGTTGAGCTTCTAACAGAAAGTGTTTCTTTTCATGTGCATGTGTGTGTCACATGGACACACAACACAGCTTAGAACAGAACGTTGTAACCCGATTAGGTCTACACTAGTAGTGTCTTGCCAGCATTGCCCATCAGTGTGCGTTTAGAGTAAGTGCAGTATTTATGTGGTGTTTCAATTTGATATTTTCCTAACATGCAATTATTTTCTGTTGAGAGAATTTACTGAGCTGGACGTGGTTTCTGTGTGCTTAGTAGTTCTTGCTGAGATTATTATTCATGTATTTGTCCACTGTGTTTTTGAACTCATTTACACCTTTCAGACTTACAGAGCTCTTTCCAAAGACGTTAGCTGGTTTTTAGAATTTGATCCACTGCCTAAATTCTGCTGTGATTTAGGTTGGAACATCATGCAGAGATGTTCTTAGGAGGCTCATCACTGGTTTCAGTCTAGACAGAAACAGATCCTCCATCAAGTCCTATTCTCACAGACTGCTGGCTAGAAACTCACTTCACTAGAAACTCTTGGATTATTCTCTTCCAGTGATGTCAATGGGCATTGGAGTTATGCCTGCATCCATATAACAACCTATTTTACCCTTCAATGCTGTTACCTCATCTGTGTGCCTATTTAGAATAGTCCTTGTTCTATCTAATTCTCAAAACTTAATGAAAATTCCTAAGTGAGTGCTCATGTTGGGACATAAATTTTGGTCAAAAATAAGTCAAGTGATTCTAGAAATGTGATGCTATAGAGGAAAAAGTTCCAGTGCCCAGGTACTTTACCAGGTATTCTTTCATTTATTACCATAATTGCTGTCTTTCAGAGCAGTAACTGACTTCCTTGCCTTATTTACTGACCTCTCATGGCAATCCTAATAGCTATTCCTGATCACACTCCTCATACCACCAGGTATCAGCAGAAGGTACGAATCCCTTCTGCTTCTGCATCTGCAGCCTGATTTCTGTTTCTCCCCTTTGGACTGCTCTTTATGGAGTTAAAGCTCCATGCAGCCTTATAGCCACAATATTCAATGATCTATACTCTTAAAATGGAATCCCATTTAGTTACTTTCAGTCCAGATCACACAACATGTTCAGCACCGATCTTTTCCAGATCCTTATCTTGACATGTAGCCTCTGTTATGTAGTCTCTCTTCAGAAAAAGGAAGGAAGACTGGAGAGGAAATCATTATGAAGAGATGTAGATTTAGATTTTGCAAGTATTTCTTCCTGATGGGGAAATGTCCTCCACTTCAAAAAGCTATGTCTAATCATTATTATAAAATAGATCAGTGACTATTATTTGCTCCTGAGTGCAAACGGTCTGCCCTGATCACAGTCTTCCTTTGCATTTCATCTAGGCATAGCCCAATTGGAAGTGTCAGTTCAGTTAATTCAGTGAGAGAAATCTGCTTTAACATTTACAATTTTCAGAATGGTAGTTGATTTTACTAATGGTTCACATTTCTAGTGGGTTCTCTAAGATTGTTAGGCCTGAATTTCAGTCTGCACTGATTGCTTGCTTCTCATCACCTGTCAATTATAACATCGCATCTCTTAATGGAATCAATTTAATCAGGTTGACGATATGTACACTGTAAACTGAAATTACAATGAAAATTGAGGAATAATTTCTAGTGAACACATACGCTGACAGTGATTCCAGGCAGCCAATCTGTCACTCCTTTATAGTTCTACCTGTTGATATCTGGGATACTTTTTGCAACCTATTTATCTGGATTTTTCTACAGCCTCTTTCCTATTCTTGCACATATAAAGTAGGACAGTGATGTTGAAGTATGTCAATATGTATTAGCTGTATACATACAGTGAAGTCAGATGTACAGGAAAAACTAATTACATTCACTTGTACTTGGATGCATTCCATATACATGCAAAGCCTTATAATTTCTGATAGTCTTTCTAACTATTTTTTAACTTTTTATGTAATGCATATACATATGGTTTTTAAGCATATCTAGAACTGTCATATTTTTATTAATGAAATTTATCTACATGCAAGTATGAAGTTTCTTAACAAAAGAACTTTAAAATCATCTGCTAAATTTTGAAGCTGGCAACAGGAGAAACATGAAACTGAGGTGGGAAGTTGAGTTTTGATAAATTTTACCCATCTTATTTTTCAGTCATCCGGTTCTGTACTATTTATCACTTGTGTTTACCTGCTGTATTTGCCATAAAGTCTACAAGTGCCTGAAGCAGGGAGTATTTTCTGGTTATATGTCTGTATACTATGTAGTACAATTGATCCCTGATTAGGTGCCTAGGTAGTAGTGCGATGAAAATAAATAATAATAACGTTACAGTGCATGCCCTTTTTTGACTGAATGGGAAGGTGAAATAAGTCTATTGTATATTGTAAATTGAAATCAATAAGGAGAATATCATAGAGTGGTTTGGATTGGAATGGCCCTTTAAGACCAACCCCTCTGCTATAGGCAGGGACACCTCCCTCTAGACCAGGTTGCTCAAAGCCCCATCCAGCCTGGCCTTAAGTGCTTCCAGGGAGGGGGCATCCACAGCCTCTCTGGGCAACCTGTTGCAGTGTCTCACCACTCTCACAGTAAAGAATTTCTTCCTAATATCTAGTCCAAATCTCCCCTCTTTTAGATTCAAAAAATTTCCTCCTGTCTTGTCATTACATGCCCTTATAAAAAGTCCTTATCCAGCTTTCCTGTAGGTACTGGAAGGCCACTGAGAGAACCCACCAGAGCCTTCATTTCTCCAAACTGAAGAGCCCTATATCTCTCAGCCTGTCCTCACAGGGGAGTGGACAGCCGTTATAGTCCCAGAATACATCAGAAGAAGAAGAGGCTCAAATTCAAACTTTGTTTGGTTTGGAAGAGCCAATAATTGACACTTATTTATACACATTGTATTTCATCACATAATTGGAATGAGCTTCCGTACTTACTAACCAAGATCCAGCTGGATTTGCTAGCCCCATATGACAGATACTGGAAGCCAATTTAATTTGAAGTCTAATATTTTTGTAAGACAGTGAGAGAATCTTTTATATTCAACCCTTTCTTACAATAACTGTAATTTTTGAACTCTTCTTGTGAATGAGTCATATTAAAAGCTAAACTGAAATGGTTGTTATTGAAGATTATCAAATATCTATGGAACTTCATGACCAGAACTGCTACTCTGCTTATTGGCACTGCTTGGAGAATGAAAGGGTTTAGCAGTGTTCATAACCTATTAATCCTTGTGCTCTCTAACAGTGTAAAAGAAGAATGTTAACTATTAAAGACATTGCAAGAAGTATATGAAGTAGACACTTTTTCACTTGGACAATATTTAGAATAACATGCTCGTAGGAAGATGTATTCATCAAAGAATAGTGAAATTGTAAGGCATTTGTGATCATGCCCAACTGGTATTCATTTTTCACAATCCTATTCCATCAATTTTAAAGTCAAAAGAATACAGAGTAATTTAGTAGTTTGTAGCTCAAAAGGAATGTCTGTGGGCAGCTGCCAAACTGTGTGGCTGGGCTCTAACTCTTCCTTGATGATCATCTTACCCAGCCTCAACTATCTGAAAGGAGAAATGTTTAGTATTGTGAAAATCATCTCCCAACAGTTATAGAATTTCTGCAACCACTGTTAGCAAATACACTATAGTTGGACTTAACTGTCTTAAGGATTGAAGTAGTTTTTAGGGCTCTTGGGAGTCAGCAAAGATGCGACATTTACAGGATTGTATTTGCCCTTGAACAACTCCTGAAAGCCTATTTTAGGGCTTTATGAGGTCCCCTGTGTTGAAGCTGACTGCCCATGATAGCCCTCGCTAGACAAAACTATTGCGTCAGAGATTAGTTTATGGAAGTGCCTTTTACTGATTTATTCTGTAGGTCATAGTGACACTACAAAGTGGGATGAACTCCCCACCTGAGAGAAACTGTTGAAATAGCTTTGTTGATCACAAAATTAAGAAAGGAAAACACTGCACTGCAGTAAAACCTCTTGGGAATACAGAGCAATCTAGAATGTTGGTATATATTAAACTAAATAACGATGCAAATCTTTAAAAAAAAATCTCCTGTGAACTTTATTTCTGTTTTATGTTGATCGTGACTGTTCTTATTCAAGCCAGGAAGCTATTCAGGCAAAGATCTCCTGGAAAAGGAATTCAGGACTGCCCTGATGACAGTGATGATATCACCACCTTCACAATGACAGTGCTAACCTTATCCAGTGCTCTTGACTGTATGTTGAAAATGAAGGGATACATGGAGCCTTTTGGCCTTTGTGGAGCTGAGATGTTGCCAGACCTCATTCTTGGGAAATTCCTGGAAGCAAGAAGCTGGGCCAGACTCCGAGTAATCCCATCCAAGCTTGATACTGTCTGGCAGTATAAAAATTGCCTGTCTTGGAGAGTCAAAATGACCTGAGATCACTTTAACTGAGACACATTTCAGCCTGATCAAACTATTAATCTCTATAGTTTTGATGAGACAAAGCTACGTCATTCTGACAGCACACTGTTATTTAACTCAGGGAAGTTCACAATAGAAAACGAAACAGTGAAAAGAGCAAGTAAAGTCTGAAAAAGTCTTGAGATGCAGTCCACACTTTAATGCTATCCCTATAGTACAAATTTTTATGCAGTGCAAGCAAAGATTGAATTTGAATTAGCAATCTTGAAATTACAGAGCTTGATAGCATGCTAGTTATCAGTTATCACTTGCCCTGTTTTCACATTTTTAATCTTCAATTTTAGAGTGGGAATTTAATAATTCTTCCATAGCCATCTGGGACCACCTTAAATTATATCTATGACTTCCCACTCTAACTGAAGTCAGCTTTGAACAGGCTCAGCAGAAACTTAGCAGTATGTATGGTGTATCACATGTGGTTATCAGAGTGCAGAAAGTACGAGCAAGACAGCAGGGAAAGTGGGAAGTATTGCAAATAATGAATTATAGGACAAATTGTATTTTCTGGACTACATTACTGTCTTTGTTAGTTGAATTTTTCCAAGCCTCTCAAACCAGTGTATGAGTTCATAGGGTTTAAAAGCCAATATATGATCAAAGTACTATGTTTTTCTTTGTTTTCTTTATTATTTTTTCTCCAGTAATACAAGCCTATTTGCTCTTTGGAAAGTTGATTGAGCTAATTCAGAATATTTCTAGCTAAAGAGAATCCTGTACTATTTAAATACAGTACATCTAATTAGCATGTGCATGTGTATGTGCATGTATGTATGTATTTGTGTAAATATTTACATGTGTTTGTATGCATTATGTATTTCAATTGCATTTTCCTCACTCCTTCTTCGGCTTTTCTATTCACTGTACCTCAGGCTTGGATTAGCTACTGATCCATTTTTACTTTCTAGGTAACATTTTCAAAAGTGTTATTGTATGTGAGAAAGGAAAATGGCATTCAGGATCTGAGGACAGTTTAGATGCTTGTGAAAGTGGAGTCAAAGATTCCCTGTCATTTGGATGCATAAAAATTTTTACTTCCTGTGCTTATAAGAATTTATTATTAGTATCAGAGTAACATAGAGGAGGCCCAGTTATAGGAACAGAACTCCATTGTGCTGAGTTTTGAATAAACATGTTCTAAATAGACAGCCCCTGACTCAGACGATTTAGGATTTTTTCTGTCTGTCCATCTCTTTTCTTCTTATACTTGCTTTTAAGTAAAATGCAAATAATGTTAGAATTAAAAACTACAGTGTTTAAATATGTTTGGAAGAAGAAAAACTGAACTCATCCATGATCCATAACAGGAAAAAAGATGGGTTGCAAAGTTGATAAGTAAAGAGTCAAAAATTTGAATGTAGAAACAATTAAATGAACAAGCAAAACCCCCTGCTATTCATTGTTAATAAATGTTAGCATTGGGAAAATCACATTTTTAAAAATTCAATATTTCACCAGAAATTAATTCATAAAAATGAATGTTTCAAAAGACTGTAGTACCTAATGTAGTTATTACTTGGGCTAGTGTAATTTCTATGCATTGACTGTGATTGTTCTTTATCGAGAGAGTGGCAAGGTGCTGGAACAGGCTGCCCAGAGAGGTTGTGAATGCCTCGTTCATAGAGGTATTCAAAGCCAGATTGGATGGGGCCCTGGGTAGCCTTGTCTAGTATTAAATGGGGAGGTTGATGGCCCTGCATGTGGCAGGGGGGTTGGAGACTCATGATCCTTGAGGTCCCATCCAACCCTGGCCATTCTGTGATTCTGTGATTCTGTGATTGTATGTAAAATGATATTGACTTTTGAATTTGTATGTCTGAATCCCTTAGATATCAACTTAGCACAACTATCTCCCTTGTACTCTCATTTACCTTCAATAAGAGTTATCCAGGGAAATACCACAGCTTTTTGCTGCAGAAACAGAGAGGAAGAGAGTATTATCATTTGAACATCCTCAGCATTGAACAGTAAAATTCATATCTCCAAGTGAAGTTCTCCAAGTATTTTGAGATCACATATTTTTAATCTTCTGGATGCTGTTCAGTGAGCAAAAGGTTACTTCTTTATTAAGAATTACTACTAATAATGATAATAATAGTAATAACAATAAACCAAGTTTTTTAGTAACATATTTTGTGTCATTCATGCTATAAAACTACAAATAGCATATGGTCTCATTTTGTTTTATGGTTGCTTGAACTGTTTTTTATTCCGAATGGTATGCAAAAGAGTTGAGTTCTTCAGCAATTTTGATTTCATTACTTTGTACTGCCACTAATGACCCATGGAGACATTTAATAATTGTTAAAAATTCCACTTTCTTGGGTAAAATAATTTATTATATTTTCAGGCATTGTACAGTAGTAGAGGCACCTACTGATTCATGGGAGTTGAACCATGTTAATGTATAAGTATTGGTCCCATTGGCTTCACTTAATCTCCAGAAACACTTAAAGGACTCTGGCTTTTTGAATAACTGCAGTCATTATGCTTTGCTTACGTAGATACGTACTTTAGTCAGCAGGAGATACAGACTTTTTTTCTTCTTTGCATGGTCTGCCTAAAAGCCAACAAAATTCTAGTCCATTATATTGTGAAATATTTCTTGGAAGCTGCAATAAATTGATGGTATTTCCTTCCTTATTCTGCTCTTTGATTAATGAAAAATATCAGAGATGTCAGAAAGTCTTGGTTTAATTCTGGAGAAGATGCTTATGCAAACTCATATAGTTAATTTGAGTTGATGTATGTCTACACTGTGTACATTCAGGTTCTCACCTTCTTCCATCAGGAGAGAACTATGACTCCTCCTTTCCTCATATTTCTAGCATTCCTCATCACTGAAACCACATTGCATGGAAGCTTATATTTTCCCTGATTGTCTCACAAAGTGAAGTTGAAAATTGGCTCAGAATAACAGAATGGCCAGGGTTGGAAGGGACCTCAAGGATCATGAGTCTTCAACCCCCTGCCACATGCAGGACCACCAACCTCCCTATTTAATGCTAGACCAGGCTGCCCGGGGCCCCATCCAATCTGGCCTTGAACACCTCCAGGGAAGGTGCATGGCTGGAGCACTCTATCTGAGCATTAAAAGGCCTGAAAAGACCCCAGATATTCTTCATCCTTGAAAACATCAAGAGGATTTTCCAGAACCAGATTTCATTGTCTTACACATATGAGAGCTCAGCTCATTCTTTAATGTCTCTGGGAAAATAAGTGAAAATTTTTAGTTTTATCTGCAATTCTCTCAAATTTATTCAAACATTTGTCCAGAAATTAAAAAAAAAAAAAGAAAGGAGAAGAGCAATGCATTATACTTCATTTTTTTTTTCATTTGTTTGTTTATTTTCATCATTTTTAGTGGGATTTTTTATTATTATTTATTTATTTTTTAATCTGGAGCTGTCTAGGAACTTATTGTGCAGATAAAATAGTTCAGATCCAATTTAAAGTGAATTGTAAGTTTTTAAGAGCATTTTGGAAGATTTGTAAGGAGAAGAGAATGGATATACATTTGTAAATATAGTCCATTTTCTCTTTCATTTTTTCCATTTTCCCTTTTCTTTCATCTCCAGTCTTCTTGTTCATCTCCCAAAGCACTGATTATTGAAATAATCCATGGGCTTGTACCATATATAGGTTTTCAGTTGCTAAGTGCTAGAAATGAACCATTTACACTATGTAGTTTTTAAATGGCTTCTCCTTCTGATGTCCTGGGGGTGATTTTTTATGTGACTCTAACAAAGAAATACTGCACAGAATGACCAATGGACAAAGAAGCATGCTGATCAATAGAAAATATTAGTAATAATGATCAATAAAAGTGTCCTGAAAATTGGTGTACAACAGGGATATGAAATGTTACTGATTCCACTAGTGTATCCAGATCAGATTCAGAGTCATTTACTGATGTTAGCTTTACCACTTGGCATAAATCAGTTTAGTCTTAGCTTTTGAAATTATGAGATTTTTTTTCTGAAAACACAATCACATCTTCTACTCACCTGGCCGTATAACACATTCATACAAAAAGGGTGATGTTGTTGTATTTGAGTTCTGTTCCTTGTGGAAGATAGAGGCAGAGCATTAAAGACCATGCATAGCTACTTAATCTGTAGCCCAGATCTTGGCAAAATTTCAGCAATTACAGTACTCACTAAAATAAGTACTTATATTCATATAACAACAGATGAATGCCCAGTTACACTGCAGCAAGATACACTTCCTGCAACAACAAGCAGCCTAAAAAGAATTGTAAAAAAGTAGCTGATACAGGACCTCAACTAAGCTCAATTGAGTGAGTTATTGGTTCATCAATGGAATTTCAGTGGAGTTTTCGAACAGCCTGCTTTCTGCTTTCACCCCACAGGCTGGGATGCCTTAGAACAGGAGGTTCTAAAACAGATGACTCAAACAGCTTTTGAGAAGATGGGGAGGTGTCACGTTTACTTTTATGTCCTATTTCAAAACTTCAAGTTGAATATGTGAATTTGATTTGGTTTGGTTCTTTCCTTCAAATTTTGAGTAATTCAAAATAAAGAAGCCAACTGCAGCAAAGAAAAAAGAAATCAACCAACACATTAAGCCTTTGGGGGGATGTTTGGTTTGCAAAATGAAATAGAGATTTTCCTATGTTTTTGAAAGATTTCCTTTGTCAGAAAATCAATCTCTGTTTCCGAACCATTTCTCTTTGTAGAAGAATTATTTGTCTGACCTTTGCAGCCAGTTTCTGACCTCTTTGTCTTATTTAAATATGTGTGTGAACATGTATATTCAGTGCTCAAACTAGCAGACTGAGTACACTTTTTCTCATCTTTGTGCTAGATGAATAGATTGTATGCCAACTGTTTTCTTCACCCTACTAGGACCAGTGTGAATACACATACACACATTCCAGCTAAGTTCCTTGTTTCTAGAATTGTTTAAACAAGAAATAAATAAATAAAAATATTTATGGATTAGAAAGTTGACATAAGTAGATGGAAGATTCAGCTGGTTTATGTGTTATTTTTCATCTCCCCCATCAATTCATTTGCATTTCATTGGCTAAACTTAGCCAAAAACATTTCAAAAAGATGGATATTCAAATTTAAATGATCTGCCTTGTTTATTTTCTATGATTTTTATATTCTTTCCACAACCATCTGCTACTAGCACCAGTCATAAGTATGAATGAATAACAAAAAACTGGCAAGATTCTTGAGAATGTTTCTTCTATTTTAGTAGGGAAAGTGAATGCTGCACCATGATTTTTATTTAGTTAATCCTGTTACTTCCTAGAGTGATTCATCATGACTGGTCACAATTAAATCAAACAGGAGAAACAAATGCCAGTTAGGTCTCACTTAATCACATACTAATGGAATGATAGACACAGGGACTTTTCTCTGCACAACCTTTGTTGTTTTTATTGTTTGTTTGTTTGTTTGTTTGCTCCTTAGCCCAGTATCTATATTTACTCAAACATCATAAAAATCTGGAACACAAAAGTTAACATTCTTGTTTTAAAGTGTTACTATTAGAGAGGTTGGAAAATTTCCATGTATGAGCAGCAGTGAAAAGTAGCTTATTCAGCCTGGAAAAGAGCTATAAGGACATGGCTATTTTGTTTACCAAATATAAAGCTGATAGTGACCTCATGTAGACCTGAGGTTGTTCAACACTGAAGAAGATAAATCTTTCCTGATTCTCACATATGTAAGAGATTTCCTAAATCTTAAAATTATCGTCATTTTTTTTCAACAAAATTATTCTTAGAATTTCAAAAACTGATATTACCATGAAAAAAAAAAAAATTCATTTCATTTCATTTATTTATTTATTTTTGCCTGAAACTTCCACTTGCACATTTGATCATGTTAGTATTATGATCATTTAATTACTGACCTTAGTTTCCTTGGCTATATGGTTGGAATAGATAATCTTAGAGGTCTTTTCCAACCTTCATGATAGCATGATTGTATGATTCCATTAAGTAATTTTCAATTTCTATAATTATTGTCCTCCCCCCTGCCCCTGAATTTATTAATGCTTAAGAAGAATACTAGTATAGTCAATTTAATAAAAATAATTTTTTAATTTTGACTGAAATTTTCCCTTTCAAAGGTTTCTTGAGAAATAAACAGCTAAAAGCAGTAAAAAATACAAAAATATATCTGTATATGTGAAGTCTGGTATATTGCAAGAGTTTTCCAGAAACGGAGAAGAAATAATTATTTTGAATTGTTTTATAGCTGTGAATGTGGTTTGCATGAGCTATGAGTATTGCTGATAAAATCAGACTATTACTTGATCCTTTCAGGTGTTGGATCAAATAAAGATAACTTGAAAACAGAAGCAAAATACATGTACAGACAAAAAAAAGCTTGTATTTTTTCCCACAGTTATTTTTTTCTCCAGATGCCTGCCTTTTACTCCTGGCTGATCACACTACATCTAATTTCTAAATTAGTCATAACTTCTCAATTCTAAAATTTGCATATGCAATAAACTATTTCCAGAAATGTGAAAGACTGTTTAATCACCAAAAAAAAAAAAAAAAAAAAAAGGAAGAAAGAAAGAAAAAAGAAAAAAGTCTTCATCTAAAGTGAAGCTTGCTTCTTTTTAGAAGTGTTACTTATTGTTGGAGGCACTGAACAAAGTGTGCTAGGGGAGGTTTGGGTTGGATATTAGGAAAAAATTCTCAAATAGAGCGGTGAGGCACTGGAACAGGCTGCCCAGGGAGCAGGTGAAATTACTGGATCTCTGGACAGTGTTCAAGAATCATATCGATGTGGCACTGAGGGATGTGGTTAGTGGGCATGGTGGGAGCTGGCTGACAATTGGACTAGATGATAATAGTGATCTTTTTCAGCCTTGGTGATTCTCTGATTCTATAGTATTCCCTGTGATAAACTTGCTAAGTTTCACAGCTGTTTGGAGTATTTATTTCCTTTAGGATCACTTGAATTTAAATTTCTTATAGTGCAACGGATCAGATTCTATGATTTCATACATCTGTCATAGCAGTTTTCAGATTGAATGGGATTTTCCTAACCTCTTTTCAAATGAAATTTGGAATTTACCTTCTTAGTGGCTTTGGTTTGTAAGATGAAATTGGGAAAGTAGACTACAAAGGATTCTGTAAATAGAGGTAACAAAAATAAAATCTCATCATTGTCATCACAGAAAATCTGAAAACATCCTGGACATATGTACATACATTTACGTTAATAGTTTAGTATTCTGACAATTTAGAAGGCAATTCTAATTCTAATTCTGACAATTAAATGTCAGAATGTCTAATTCTAATTCTGACAATTAAATGTGCAGGAAAACAGATATGCACCCACAATTTTGGCTCAACTTAGAGAATGAATTTGCTCAAAGATATCAATCCTTAAAAGTAGACAGACGAGTCAGAACCCCCCAGCACCAGGGGGTTCAAACCTGTGTTCTCCACATTCCCAAACTCTTCCATAGTCTGTATTTGCACATCAGGTCCTTTCCAACCTGAGTAATTCTATGATTCTATGATCAGGAAGTTGGGAGAGTTTTGAGGAAAATAGGAAAATTGTTGCTATGTTCCTCCAAGACGCAGAGGTGTTATCTTCCACCACAGGACTTCCATGAAGGTACCATCACCAAGCAAGGCTTAATCTGTGATGAGGGGATGAGTCAGGGCTGGATGCTTTGTTGAAAGGACAGCTGTGGGTCCAGAGGTATATAAAGGTCTTCAATCTCAACACAGTGACTGAGGAGCCATGAGGCAGCTCTGAAAGTAACTGAATGAAAAGGGAAGTGATTAGAGAGCTAAAAATAACATTAGATTTTTTTCCCTAATTGGGACTTATTGACAAATATGGCATTAGATTAACAAACAAGTTATCTCCTATACAGTGGCTTTCATTTTCAACCACACATTGAAATTCCAATTATTCCAGAGCCCATGTAGAAATCTTCCAAAGGGGAGTTCTTGTTCTTGTCCTTATGATTCTATGATTCTATGTTTCCTTTATTTTCTGGGTTCACCTGATTGATTTGTCAGGAGGATAAACAGTATCTCAAATTAATTCAAGTGTAGGTTTGAATCTGCTTGGAAAAACAACAACAAAAGAAAAACCAACCAAACAAAAAGAAACCTTTTTTTGTTTGCTTATTTGTTTGAATTTGTCCTTTCCTCACCTTTTTATTACATATTTCTCTTTCTGAATACTGTTAACAACATATTTTATCTAAGTCATATTTCTCTATATATTTGCAAAAAGCAATTCCACTGACTTTTGTAAAATTAGAAAATTACCATAGAAACTGTTCTGTGTTTTAAAAAAAGATATCATTTCACCAAGGAGAATGTAAAAATAATGCCTGTTTTCCAAAGGGGGAAAGCATACAGCTCTAGTCTGTTATTGGCTGCCAATGGATCAGTGTCTGTGCAGAGATCAGAGATGAGTGGTATCCCACAGGGATCAGTGCTGTGAATGATACTCTTTAGTAACTTTATCAATGACATTGACAGTGGGGTTGAGTACACCCTCAGCAAGTTTGCTGCTGACACCAAGCTGTGGGTCCAGTTGACACACTGGAGGGAGAGGATGTCATCTAGAAGGACCTAGACAGGCTTAAGCAGTGGGCCCAGGTGAACCTCATGAAGTTCAATAAACCCAAATGCGCCTGGGTTGAGGCAAGCCTCACTACCCATGCAGCTGGGGGTTGAAAGGATTGAGTGTATTCCTACCAAAAATAATCTGAGGATACTGGTGGATGGGAAGCTGGTCATGAACCAGTAATTCACAGCCCAAAAAGCCAACTCGATTGTGGGCTTCATCAAAAGAAGAGTGGCCAACAGGTTGAGGGAGGTGATCCTGCCCTTCTACTCTGTGTTGATGAGAGTTCACCCAGAGTACTGCGCCCAAATGTAGAGTCCTCAGTACTGGAGAGACAAGGACCTGTTGGAGCACATTCAGAGAATGGCCACATAAATAGTCCTCTCTTACAAGGACAGTCTGAAAGACCTGGGGATATTCAGCCTGGAGAAGAGAAGGCTGGAAGGTGAACTGTTAGCAGACTTTCAATTTCTAAAGGGGAGCTACAGAAAAGAAGGGAACAAAATCTTTAGCAGAGTCTGTGGTGACAGAACAGGGGAAGTCGCTTCAAGCTTAGAGAGAGTAGATTTAGACTAGATATAAGGAAAAAGCCTTTTACATTGAGGATGGTGAGTTACTAGAGCAGGTTGCCAAGTGATGCAGTTGATGCCCCATCCCTGGAGACTTCCAGGGCAATGCTGGATCAGGTCCTGGGCAACCTGATTTAGCTGTGCATGTTATTACATGCTCATTACGGGGGAGTTGGACTCAATGACCTTCCAATTCCAAGGATTCTTTGATTCTGTAATCGTTTATTTAGTTAATATTGTTTCCCACTAAAAATAAATGTTCTTGCCAGTAGTCCTTCTTGGTAGCCTCACTTGGTTTATGTAATGGAAATAACAGCAGCTTCTGACTGTAAACAGTGAATTTTAAATAATAGCACTGGGTTTTGATCTGAGTTCTTTTTTCTCTTTCCTCCTAGGATGACAGTGCTATCACATTACTTTCTTCAAAAAAGTTTTTTGTTCTCAAAAGAGAATGCAGTATTTTGAAAGAGAAACCATTCAAGTGGAAAAAAAAAAACAACCTTCATAAATACATATCTGTAGGAACATTGGGATATTTTTGATATTTAGTTTCTGTTTAGTTCAGTAAAAGTGTATGGAATTGAGCTGGAAGCACTCAGAACCTTAGAACAGTTCTTTTTCACTGGCCAGAACTGGCCATGTCCTTTATACTTGATACTCTCAGTTACGTCCACTTCAGGGTCTCAAAACCATAAGTACTCCAATTTGAGCACTCAGTACACGTAGGTATGTTATTCTGATTGTGCACAACAGGAAGCCAGAGTGCATCTGATTTGAAAATACAGCATTTAAAGTCAGGGTGAGCATTTAACATATTAAAACATCATCAGCTCCATGATCTTTTCTGCACTGGTGGCACAACAATTATTTTTGGAGAAACAGCATGAGATGTCATAAGTGCAGGATTATGACTTCCCTCAGCTAAAGGAAAAGCTGATTTGTGAGGGAGAAAGCTATTCTAATACTAACATCTTTAATAACAGCGAGGGGAATAAAGAATATTGCTATCTAAGGAAATTGCTCTTTATATGTTCAGGTTTTTGGTTTTTTTTTCTTCATTTTAAATGCACTCAGTATAAAAGGCTTCTTTAAGGAAAATTAAAGGAATTTCGTCCTTTTTAAATTATTATTATTATTTTTTTAATCAGTTCCTTTTTATGGAATTCTTGGTTTTCCTCTTCAAGGAAATTTTAGGCAAAATGTGAGGTAACTGTTTCTAAAACCAAAGACAAAGACCATAATCATAATACGTTTGGGATAATGTAAAACTGATATATTCACTACTTGTGACCACAATTATACACATCGGTAATTTTTTTTTTTTTTTTATTTCATTTTGTCAGTTTTTTTTTTTAAAGTTCAAGCACTTAGCTTATTATTTCAAATCTAATTCCTTCAGTTACTCAATATTTCTTATATTTAGTAAGTATAGGAATGCACAAAAAAGAATTAGGCACAGTAGGCACTGCAGGCACAGGACTGGAAGAGAATCTTATCTGCTCCTCTGATTGATGAGGTGTGCACTCTCATGCCTTCTCACACACCACTGGACTCAGATTGTGCCTATGCTAATACCACTACAGCAAAGACAAGATGGACATTGTCAGCACTAAAAAAGGGGAGAAGAATGACACAATGACACAGCTGAATTACTGCAGTCATAATTAGGTATAAGAACAAAAGACATTCATGTTTATGATGAATGCTAAGTCATTCTATCTCTCTTCACTCAGTTGTCAGTAAATGGGCTGATTCCTTGAATACGTCTTTAGGAAATAGGTCTTAAAGAAAGATTTATTTGAGTGTGTAAAGGGGAGAAGAATTTATCTAAGAGACAATAGGCTAGTATGGCTGAAGAGGTAGAAGGATTTGCCTTTACACTGAGAAAGAAGAAAACAGGGCTGGCATATAGATAAAGATGAGAAGATGGAATGTTTACTTGTTAAAAGATCAATGTTCATAAGCAACACTTCGAGATGTAGTGAATGCTGAATGTGACAGCAAAAGTAGCTTGGTACAAATCAAACACGTATACATATAGACTGTGGAATAGCATATCGAACAGTCTCAATCCTTCAGTCACTTAAAAGCCAGACTAACGGAAACATTATGCATATTATGTATATGCATGATACGTGTATGAAAATACATTAGAAGATAAATACGTTATTTAATGCAACTGAATTTAAAAACATGAATAATCATTTCATATAAATTCTGAACGTAAACTCATTTAATATGTCTTATAAAATTCCAGAACAGAGTTTATTTATATTCCGTAGTCAAAATGGGAATCTAGATGTACCCCTACCTCACTGAAATCTATTCATCAATGTTCAAAAGGTGTCAGTATTTGTGATTATGGTTCTGCAAAGTGCTGAGAAAGCACCATATATCAGCTCATTTTGATCAGTGGTTATATTGCCTTCAGTTATAAACTGCAGCAGTTCTTTTCCATCTGCAGGAAAGAACTTACCGTGAAGCAGCTGTTATTGTAAGATTTCCATCTGAATTGTTGCTGCTCCCATTTTAGCATGCAGCCTTTGGATAACATTTAAATAATCAATCTTTTCCTTGCTTAACCAAACCTAATATGTTGAGATTTGTCCTTCACTGCTGATATGAATTTGTTTTATTAGTCACATCAGTTAATTTTAATTATCATCATTATTCAGTTATAACCTCATGTCTGACAATAGGAAGGATATCAGTGCTTATTCAACCCCTTATCCGAAAGTAGGAAGGTTACTGAGTGAGATTTATTTTAGGAAAAGAGCAGATGAAAGGCAATATTCAGTGTAGTAACAGATTGCTAGCTGTGCACTGCTATGTAGGTATTAAGAAAAAAATGCAATGTATGGGGTCCAAATTGTGATATTGCTTTCCTGTTTATCTTTGTGAATTCCATTAAAAATATGTATATTTATCAGACTTTGACAAAGAAGACAAGGTTTTATTTATTTATTTATTTATCAATCAAAGTCTCCTTTCCAGTACTTCTGAAATTTCACTCAAACCACTTGATTAAAAAACATTTACTGAGGACAAGCTTTCTCCATGGGAGCACAATGAAAGAATCGAACAAACCAATTTTACTCTAATTTGAGAATGCGGTGGTAATACTTCTCTGCTGAACCTGATCTGTCTCACCTTGTATCCCACTGTGTTAGGAATGGGGAAAGAATGTGTTTGAGCACATGTCTAAAGGGCTTGAATGGCAGAGGATTTAAACCTATTCTGGTAACGGAGCTTTATAAAAGCCTCTATGGTCTTTGAACCTTGCTCTTTTCCAAAATAGGAAAGCACTGTTGTATCTTGTTTGTAATTTCTGCATGCTAAATTAAAAAAAAAAAAAAAAAAAAATCAGACTCCAAAGTAGCTCCTTCCAAGAACACCTTTGAAAATCACCAAAGCATACTTACAGGGGAAAGCAAGGGAAAAAATTGGAGGCCAAAGGGTTTTTTCAAATGTACTGCAGAACTCCAAGTAGAAGAGAGCAGCTGAACTACAATGAGGCATGACAGAGCAGCCATTAGGAAGGAGGATGTTCAAATAGCTAGAGTCAGAGGTAAATAAATTACAGCACGTAGGATCATATGAGAAGAAATTCTCTTCCAATTTTGAATTATGAGCAAACAAGTTTTCAGATGATGGTACATCTTGGTGTACACAAGGCACACAAATTTGTGTGAAAAAGAGTGGAAAATCTAGCCTAAGTATGTACATGGAGGAGGCTATAAATCTTCTGCCATTTCATTTTACTTCAGAGAGTTTTTGAGCAGCTAAAAAGGGAAACCATCCAAGGCACTGCACACTGTAACTGTGGTTTTCACTCTGCTAAGCACTGAAGTTACTGTCCTGCTAGCACTAAATCCATTGGAATAAACTGTATTCTGAGGCTGATCTTGCAGGATACAGACTTTCACCAACTCACCATGCAAAACAAGAGAATCCCAGCATGTCTTTTGTGCCCACGGCTCCTTCTCCTACTTTAAAGATGCTTCCCCAGACTTCAGAAATTTTTCTTTTCAGATATTTTCCAGTTGCAGAGTTGGATCAAAAGAGGTTTCTTACAGTATTTTTAGGCAGCAAAGCAAAACAAACTGATTAATGTAAGGGTCTAGGAAGTGGGAAACTATCAACAGAACCACGCCCTTGTGTAAACAAAGCAGAATGCTAAATCCTCAATTACTTCAGAAGAGATGAAGCACATGCAATAGTCAGTCATCTCCAGACTATCTCAATTACTTCTTAAAAGAAGCTTTTCTTCATCCTGTTCTTGTTTGAATAAACTAACAAGTTTACACTATCAGCTTATATGATCAGTTATCGTATTTAAGCACCCTATTAATTGATTATGAGAACTTCAAGGAATAAAATTTGGTAGTTTCAGCCAAAAAAAAAAAAAAAAAAAACATATATATATACATATGACTTTTTTTTTTTTTTTTTTTAATTTTGGAGATCTGAAATATCTGAGTGAAAATTTTGTCTAAAATCTTGCCATAATTTTTTAATTCTAAAAGTCTGATGACAAAATACGGGGATTAATCGTTTCATTTTTGAAAGGTAAAAGAGAATTTATTTTGTCCTTTTCCTTCTCAAAACTAAGAAAAAAAAACCAATAAAACAGAAAACTCCAGTGCAGCTCTATCCAGTGCAAAAGAAATCACAAATTGAATGTCCCCTTATATGAGAAAAGACAGAATATTACACCTGCTAGCAATAAGTTTGCCCTTTATTGCAAATGAAGCTTGATGATATAATACCATATTAACTTTCTTTCTTTTGTCATGTTTGCATTAATTGCAGAGCCATGAGTGTGGTGCCAATTACTACAAAAATATCTGTGAGTTGCTGACTCATAGCTGTGATTCAGGGGACTATGCTAATGTTGAATTTCTTTAAGAGCAAAAATCAAATAAAGATTGACATTTTGTTCCCCCCTCCCCTTTTTAGATGCAAATACATTAGTATATTATCCACTTTTCATCTGACTCATAAAAATCATGTTTCAAGTCATAATGTTGTACTCTTTGTGACAGAGGCAAGGTTATTTTCTACAGGGCTCTGTGAACAAAATTCATGAGCAAACCCTTAACTCGGCAGAGCTTGCCTGCTGCTGCATTTTTGTTACCATTTGGCAGTTCTGACCTTTTTAAAAAGAGTCACTAATTTTCATGAAAATTAGTGGGGATCTGAGCACAGTCCCCATTTCTGAAGTCGTGCATGAAATTTTACTACATCACGGACTTAGGAGCCTACAAGATATTTTCTAACGCACTGAAGAAAATATCATTACAGAAGGAGAATAAGAGTGGGATGAGAGGGTAGTAAATAAGGTGAGGAAGGAGTCTGGCACAGAGACAGCACATGAAGTTTCCATCCCATATTTTGCTGCTAGCTGTTTCATTATCCTAGCTTAATAGCACTATCTATTCTTGTTCTCGATTTTAATTATGAGGTGGGGATCAGGTGGCTGGGGTCTGAATACTGTGAAGGACATAACGTAGACTGCCTCTTTTCTCCTCTTTTCCTCCATTTTTGTTTCCTGTGTAGCCATTAGAATAAGACAAGTCATTGAAGAAATGCACGCTCGCAATGGAAACACAGGGCAGGAATTAAGATCAGTTATTACTTCTATTTCTGTAGTCATTTTCACCTTTTCAAAACTGATGCGAAATCACTATCAGGGCCAAACAGTATCAATTCACATCTGCTCTGCACTCACTGAACAAGGTGGAAGGTTCTGGAGGATCAGGGCAGTAATCTCTTTATCCTAGTCAATTCATGATGTGCCTTGGACAAATTGCCAAGGCACGGCCCACTCCTACTGAGCCTGCAGAGGTCTAAACCATGCTGTGCACAGAACATATGGCCCTTCTGACAGCACTTACACTGTAATCAAGTCTCAGCATGACAGAAGGATATCTCTTACAGCCATTTTATATAGGCTTCAGTTTGACAATTCCTGTTACTCTGTCTTTTATAAACTAGGAAGGATTTTCAGTTCAATAAGCAGGATGCACATCCCTATGTGCTATGATCTGAAGCACGCTACATTCACAGCAAGGCTGTGCAAGTGTGGAGAAGAATGCTGTCAAGCCTCAGCTTTCTGCAAACATGGTATAATTTGAAAGGGTACAACAATACCAGCCCTTCTCCATGTTGAGGAGTCCCCAGGTCTCACAAAAAGGACAGCAACGCTTGTGATCAGATGAAGGTCACAAAGCAACATACAAAACAAGAGCTCAGAAATGAGCAAGCCAAGTGAAAGTCCTTAGGTCAGATAGTACCTTTCCTAGATGTTGGAAGAGGAGGTATTCAATGTTTAGCTTTACACATTGATACAGTGAACTGGTAGCTGATTACCATCGAAGGCTCTTCAAAACTTTTTGGGAACCTTAAGGACAACTATCCATTCAGAAAGATGAATATATTTTCCTTACTGAGTCACCTTTTGGCACCTGGCCATTAATCTGACCTGCCTCCTGTCCATACGAAGACTCTAAAATTCACGGGTGTACAACATTTTGACTTGCCTGAGCTGCACTAAGTGGAGAGGAATTGTTCTGGGCTGAAGTTTTAGTTATTGTTGAGCCGTAGATATCTGCCTGGGGCCAGGCTGGGCTGCTTGATGGGGAAGAATTGTTACCATGATGGCACTACAGCAAGAGTGCACCTAATTAGTAGCTATCATGGGTCACATGCAACCCATAGGCCACAGGATGTACATGCTTGCTCTAAATGTTGCAGCTCAAGATCAAGGACAGTTTTTGTGATGTTTCCTTTGGGTGACATCCTGAAGCAGAATAGGACAAAGATCTCAGTTTTCTCGTTAATCAGAGATAACTATAATGAAATACCAGAGTGGATGTTGGCAAACTTTACTTCCAGGGTAGCTGGGTATCCAGTCCAAACTACCACCAGTTACCTCAGGATTAGGTGTCTTTTGTTGTTGGCTGTGATCAAAACCAAACCCATAAATATTGTTTCTTTCCTAGTTCTACGCAAGTCTTCACCGACAGCTTTGTTTTCCAAAGTGCTCCTGAGAATTTCAAAAGCTGAAAGAATTGATGCACTATCCAAACATAATATGATAATGATAACATGTAAGCAGATAAGTCTATCAAATCAGTAGAATAAACTATCCACTGTAAGATATTTTTAGTCATTGATTCTACTTTACAAGGCAATCTGAATAGGAAAATAAAATATTTGTAAGAAAATAAAGGGATCAGAAAGGAAAAAAATAATAGAGAGAAGAAACAAAACAATGGCAGGAATTTGGGAGATAAAACAAAAGAAAAAGATACAGAGGAACAGTCCACACTAATGCCATATGGCTGACAAATCTAAATGCAGTCTTACCTGCGTGGAGCTCTTTATCTACACATTCAAGCCAGACAGGACAAATTAGTTGAGTATGAGTATATTTAGAAAAAAGTGTGGGTGTCTGAGAAAATAGTTTGGAGTGAGGAGCTCAGATTAAATTTCTTGTTTCTGCATCTACTGGTATCTGTATCTACTGATATCTACTTTAGAAGGAGTACATTTGGAGTATTAACTGTAAGTAGGGCCTCAAAAAAGATGGTTCAATTAGAGTATTTTCTGAGCACAGCTTAGTGTCCTGTGATGCAAAAGCTAGATATGAGATGTTGTGTGCCAAAGGATGCTTGCTGAACCCTGGTCTTGAGACAGAAACAGCAGGCACTGAAAGAGGCCAAGGAATGATTACAATGGAAGAAGGAAGATCACAAGAAACTGCCCCAGAACTTCTACGGCCACAGGCCATAATGGGAAATAAGAGTGATTCTTGCACACTGATGTCTCACATATGCGGTGTAGATTTTGATCACATTGAATAGACATGATGATCTGCATCACTAACGCTTCTGGACTCAGCTGGTTCCTTTCTTTACTCACATAATATGGCCTTATACAGAGGGTGAATGTGCAGGACTGATGCATGATTCTCATGTAGCTTTTCTATCTATCTATCTTAGCTTTATGGTGACCCTAGCAAAGATTACCCTGTCACTCCAGGGGAAAGAGCAAGTGGATAAAGCTACACTTCTGTGCAAAACTGGAACAGACATTAATCTATATTTTTTGTAGTGATCACAAATGACAGAACTGACCTTTCATGAACTGCAGTTATGGGTAGGTCTGCAGAGCCTAAAATTGTATTGGACAGCATGTCTGCTCAAGCTAATAATTCTGCTGGTACTTGTCAGAGGACATGTCACTGTTGTTCTTGTATACTGTGAACATAAACTTTGGTCTGGGGAAATGTAATGATTTTCAGAGCCAAATTCATCAAGCTTCACCAATATAAGTTGAGTGCTTGTGAATTTTGAGCTGTTAAGTTGTTTAGGGACAATGCTTTCTGGATGAAAATACTGTGATATGGAGTCTAGAAGACTAACCACAGTGAAGAGTGATCTCTCAGTCTGTCATACTTACTGGCAAATAAATTTACAGCACAGCTTTTACAAACCACAGGCCACACCTAGGACTGCTCCAAAAGTGATATCTTCTATTTTATTATGTTGGTCTACACCATGAGAAGTGGATGTTAGTGGTACTGCTGTAAAGGGAGAATCTTCCTGTCAATATCTGGCTTCATTTTGTTCCTGTGTGACAGATGGCAGCAGAGGGATAGTCTGACAAAATGGTGTCTGATGTGGAAGTGTGTATGAAGCAAATGTATGTCACTGAATTTCTCTATGTGGAAAAATGGCACCCAGTGACATTCACTGATGCTTGTGAATGTTTGTGAAGGCCAACTAGTGGATGTGAGCACAATGAGGTGGTAGCTGATGCATTTCAGCAACATCGTAGTAGCTGTGAAACAGTAGATCACGCGGTGAATGGAGTTATAGAGGACACGTGGTACACATTTTGATGAGCGTGGCATGCAGGCTCTTGTTCATCACTGACAAGAATGCATAATGGCGCTAACTGCGCTGAAAAAAAGTGTTTTGTAGCTGAGAATTTGCTCTATCAAATAGTGTCATTGTGTTCTTTGTATCTGCTGTAATTTCCAAGAAAACAGAAAGGAGGCATTACTCTCAGAGTGATCTATATTCCTGTTTAAGGATGTCACTATACACGTGTCTTTGCACAATGTGAAAGAAATTGCAGAAGGAAATGTAGATCACCAGGAAATGCTGGAAGGAAATCATTTACAGAATTTCAATTTTTTTTTCTGCTGGATAGTGAGTTTTCACTTGTGAATTATTCCCATTATCCATGATGAAGTAGCACCCTAAAATGTTCTAATATTGAGAAGAAAATATATATCTCAGTGGAGATTTTCCTTGCAACCTTTGAAACTACCTTCAGCTTTGTGAGGGTTATCTATGATAGGCTTAAAGAAACTGGAATCCACTATTTAAATGATCTCTAGGAGATACAATAATTCACAGTTAAAGTTGGAGGAGACATCGTTATGATTTGTCTGTCTTCATCTGCTGGCTGAACTGCATTACAACTCTACAATTTTAAAGAAACTTGGTTGGGTTTAGAGAAAACAATCAAGAGCAAGCTGTTCAGAGTCTGGATTCCTATTTCTACTTCAGATAATTACCTACAATGTTAAGCATAAAAATCCTTCATCTTGATTTCATTAAGAAATCTTCTTCTCATCTATCCATTCTATGATAGACAAAAATGTCACAAGTTTTTTGCTGATTTATAGATTAACTCTTGCACTCATCAGCAAGATAATTTTTCTAAACAGTACATCTGGATGCCAAAAAGAATCTCTTTCTACATAATGAGGACATATCAGGTAAGTCTCAATACCATTGCCATATCTGTTTTTGATCACATGGTGAATTCTTTATTTTACTAATATAATCAAGGAAATGAAAAACAAACTGAAGATATTTATATTTCCTAGTTAAAAATGTGGCTTGGTTAATGTTCTCAACACTGCTGCACCTGTCAATGTTGTGAAAAGTCTCTTCCCCAGATTGGCATCACTATGTTAGCAGAATCCCTATCAAAGATGTAGCTCTGCCAAGGTAAATTTATTTTTGCTGGCTTTGCTTATAATATTCAGAAGGCCAGTGGAGAAAAAACAAACAAGCAAAAGCTAGCTGCTGTTGGATGACATATTTTTGCTGCAGCTGGATGAATGTAGATGAGCCTTTGAAAGAAAACTTAGGGGGGGGGAAAAAAAAAAAAAAAGGTGAATGACTGTGTTTTCTCTATGAAAAGGAAAGTAACACTCCCATCCACTCTAATTCAGCAAAAAATTTACAATTTACGATGCTTCTAAGAGAAGAAATCATGTGTTCCATAAAATTGAATTAGTAAGGCGTCCAGTTATCACGTGGAATATTTTTATATAATACCTAATGTAAAATTTCTGTTTTCATTAAGCATTCTTAGAAAATGCTCCCTCAGAAAGACAAATATCTTTACTTTGCTACATATTACAGGATGACAGATGATAATCAGTTTGACTGGAGATCAATGTTCTGGATACTTGATTATAGCTTCTCTGTTAATTCCTTTTGACTATACTGCTTTTCTCTGAACTTACACCTTGGGTAAGATTTCCATTTGTGAATTTCACTCCTAACCATTCCACTCGCAAGAAGAGTTACATTCTTTTAGAAAAGCTATATGGGGTATGCAGACCAAGAGAACCATGGTGTAGAATTGAGTTGCCTGCACGGGGTAACAAAATCCTCCTTTTTCTGGCTGTCCTCTGTAACTCCATTCACTAATGAAAGCCCATATTTTTGTCCTAAATTCATAAAATAATTTATTGTGCATGCAAAATTGTGCTGTGACTTGGAGTTAAAAATTCCACCTACTTTTCACCAGATATTTCACCAGCTAATTTTGTCATGGTTTCAGTAGCTTGAGATCAGCAAAATCAACTAGATTTATTTTTATATTTCTAATACATTTTTACAGGAAAAGAAGTAGAGCATTGCATTAAGTAGGAGTTTTATTTTTGTAACATTTTTTTCCTCTCATTATCAATTCAGTGGTTAAATTTACATGCAGAGGTGTTGATTCTCTGAAATGCAATTCATCTTCCTTGAGTTTAGCTGTCACAAATAAAATAAATGCCCCAGGAATTGTTACTATTTTAGACTGGATGTGTACGCTTTTTGGACTGATGTGCTAATTTTCATTAGTTTGGATAAAAACATATAGCTTGGCTTGTAGCCTCAGTAGTTAAGAGCCAACCGATTTTAAGATGAAGAGAAGACAAAGTTTGTGGCATCACATTTAGGTAAGCATGGTCATCTTGTGGTGTAATTTTGCTACATGGGTTGAAAGCAGAATGTAATGCTGAAATATTTGGGAAGAAAATCTGCTTTTGGGATGACTGATCTAATCCCTGTGAAATCTGTATTTGAACTAGCACTGAGTATATATATTTTGTTTAATTATGAATACTTTCAAGTTGAACAGAAATTTCTGACAATAAAATATAATGAAGTTACTCTAAAAATATTCATGAAACTAAAATTTGGGGTTCTGAAATATTGCAGAGCAGTTTGAATCACTGATATTTTGTTTTGACAATTTCAACCTGTTGCAATTTGATTTCATAGAAATATTTTACTGTGTCTACCTCAAGTTATATTTTGAACTGAGAAATGTTGACCAGAAAATTGGAACCATTTTTCGAAGAAGAAAACAACATGTCATATTTTAATATATATTTGTCAGTAGAAATGATGCTTGATTGGAAGTGACTCTGTATTTTTTTTCAGATGAAAAATGTTGTTAAAAATACCCAATTTCTTCTATTACCTATTTCTTCTACTATGAAGGAACCACAGGCAGTCACTAGGAAGAATGGCCCACCTGACTAACTGATGAATATTCTGACAGATTCTTTTAAGTCAAAATCAGCCAAGAGGAAGTCTTACTTTTCCTCCTGAGCTGATCTTTGTGGTACCATCTGTAGATGAAGTTAAAAAAATGTAGCAAATGGAGATAGAGTTCCTTCACTGCTTGGGCACATTATCCTTTCTGCATCATCTAAAAGTTGTCACTCTGCACTGTCTGACAGCACCATCTGGTTCAGAATACAATATTTCAGATACGGCCATTTCTAGACCTAAATGTGCTTCCACCATATATAACTTAAGTGCTTTTTGCTTTTGTGCTATAACTTCTGAAATTGTAATGCCGATGCTATATCTTCAAATGATCCAAAAAAGCCAGAATGTTTAAACAGAAGCAATGAATAATTCACATCAGAAACAGAGAAAAGCAAACAAACAAAAGTCAATGGGAATCTCCTCATCTGCCGTGAAAGGCAGAAGGATACACGATATGCACTGCTCTCACTTTTAGAGAGGTTAGAATTTTTGCCAGCTGTGAAGAACTCTCAAGAGCTCTTCCAACAGTAGCAGATCATTTACAGCATCACTAGCTCCATAACATCCAACCTGCCCTCCTTTAACGTATCAACCAAGAATGATCTACAGAATGTAAAGATCTCTCTCTACAAGTACAGTCTTCTGGGAATCATAATCACTGGCTATATGGCAGTAGTACTGGTTAGAATTGCAGAGCCTGTTTCATACTGGGCCAATGTTATCTAATTAATTGGGAAAAAAATATTTAGTACTCATAACTGCGTTTCTTCCATTAGCAGGTGGGGAAACTTCTCTTGGAGATGAAAGGAGAGATTCAGTGGAACACCCAAACTATCTTGCACCACTCTCTGACAAAAAGCATCCATAAATCTGATTTTATGTGTCGGTTGCAACAAGCTTCTGACTGTTTTGTCTCATTAGAGTTGCCAAAAGAAACTGGAATATGTCCCTAGCCTGGCAAACAAGGCCCTCTTCCTGTAAATTATTAAACCTCATGTGTGTCAGGTGTGCTCAGAAAAGAATAAGCCAGAGAACAGAGAGAAATAGAGGTTGCATCACTAGATGCAGAAACCAGAAAAAAGATCAGATGAGAACAATCATATTTTGGTTTGCTTCAGCTTTATTTTCTTATTAAGAAACATGGAACACTGCAACTGTCAATGAAAGGTCATGGCAATACAGGGAAAAACAGGCTCTGTGCACACATTGATGAGTGAAATGTAGCACTTTACTGACTGATGTGGGTACTGTTTTTGAAGAAATACTTATTGATGGAGAGTCGTGCACAGTCAAAAGACATTTTTTCATCATACTGGAAATAGGAAGATATACTCCACAGAACTAACCAGAAAACCTTAATATGATGCAGATTTATGTGAGTAAATACCAGTTCTGATGGCAGAGTGGACTGCTCAGCAGCAGTGAGTTTTCCAGAGTGCTGCTGTGTCTTAGTGGCTCCACCTAAAATAACAAACCCTTGA
This sequence comes from Perdix hodgsoniae, assembly GCA_035772895.1. Taxonomy (NCBI): domain Eukaryota; kingdom Metazoa; phylum Chordata; class Aves; order Galliformes; family Phasianidae; genus Perdix; species Perdix hodgsoniae. The sequence goes on along the minus strand of JAPSGF010000019.1, from coordinate 9,703,992 downwards.
CAAGTGTCATCTGCTAACCTGAGTTGTAAGAGCTTTAGCCCACTCTTGATCTCTTAGGCACATCAAAATGACCCTGGCACCTCCATGCGTTACAGAGCATGCACAGCTTTCCCTCAGGTTTTACTTGAAACAATTTTAGGCAATCAAATCCTGACTTGCTTGGGCTCTGTGTTACACCTTTGACTGCATTTATGCAGGTTAACTGAACAAATACTTCAGTACACAGCATGTCAAGAGAAAAATAAGAATAAAAAAATTAAGCAAAAATGGAGGTAGTTAATGTAAAATATTTGAATATCTCTAGTTTCTGAGTAAAATGAAACAAATACCACAGGCATCAGTTATAAAATTGGTTTAAGAGCATAGAGAAATGAAAGGCCATGAGCGTGATTGCTTTGTAGTGGAAGTCTGAACAAAGAAGTGCCTTTACATTGTTATCCTAAAGGTTCTCCATAACAATAGTCGTCTGCAAAAATATGAGTCTCTACAGCGTAGTATCACAGATTTAGCCATTAAATGCATTTGGGAGCAATGTTGCTACTCCTAGGAAAACTGCCATTACTGAACATTGGTAAAACAGTAAAAGTCTCAATTTATCTTCTACAAGGTGTTACTTAGCAATCAGTTTCTTTTCTGATTCAAAATCTGGAATAAATGAAGAACAGCTAGAGGATAGAATGCAGGGACTGACTGGCCTGAAGTTCTGGGCAAGAGGCATGACAGAGGCAGCTTTTGGCCTCTCCAGAGGCCCCTGTTATCTGGCCTTCTTTTTGGCAGAAAACGAAGTCTTTGTACTAGGTACCATTCACCACAATGTGTCAGGTCAAGTCTGAAGCTACACAGCACAACCCAATTTCATTTATTGCAATTTCACATGCATTTTGTTTACTGAAACAATAAAAACAAGACAAACTTCCACCATTATAACATTTTCACTGACACAACAAATGCAGAAATATACCTTTAATATACCAGCATGCAGTGATTTGTAACAATATGTGAGCATACAAACGATGACTGACCAGTGGTTGAGTGATCTCTAGCAGCATGATTCATTCCAGACATTAAATCCTTATAGCTCTCCTGCATCAAAACCCCAAGCTTTCCACATTGCTCACTAGACCCCAAGAGTAACATGATCATTTTGGAAGTTCAGTCTTGCCTACAGGCAAGAACTTGTCCTGTCATAGCAGAAACTAAAGTAGCACAGCAGGACCTTCAGGATTAGGAAAAGTGGCAGGAATTGTCCTCTTGAAACAACAGCTCTCTTATGTGTGAGCTTAGGTGTCGTTATTTTGTTTTTATAAATGTCACTCTCAACTGTCTCTGTATCAACCTAGATACATAATGAGCATAATAATTCCTGGCAAATAATGAGAAGTGAAGTTCCAGAAAAATGTTCACAGTTTGGAAATGTTTTACATTGTTAGTGTGAATAACAGGGAATAAGAATATAAAACCGCACTGATATTTCACGAATTAACCTTTTGATTACTGCAGCTCCTCTAACAAATGTATAATTAGAAGGGATACTTTGTCCATTAGGACAACTCCTGCTGTTTGGGCAATGATTTGAGACTCTTTGGCAGCAGTATTCTTCCTACCCTCCTCCAATAATTATCCCCCTCCAAGCTTTTTTGCTTACTAAGACAAATATGCCAGTCCAGATAAAGATGTTATAATAGACCAGAATGTGACTGAGCATGAAGTCTGATAAAATATATCAATGTAGAGATAAAACATACATTTCCTTATGGACAGAACTGTGTCTATCTGAGATGTAGCAACCAAATCAATTTGTCAACAAATTAAATGTACACTGCTGGCATCTGGCTTCTGGAAACTGGCTATTTTATAAATATAGAGATAGATAAATTAGCTAGATTAAATAGATAGATATAGTATGCTTGGGCTGAACAGCCATGAACCCTAAAGGGATTTATCTTATAAATTCTTGTGTAGTACGTTACTTTGTACTCAAGGCTTATAGCTATCAAGGCTTTAAATCATAGAATTATTGACTTGCATGAAAGATGACACATGAATCATTCTGTACTATAAAGGAAAACAAGATAACTGTTCATTTTTTAATTTGTTATATGAGGAAAAACCCTTCATTCTCCTGTTTTCATTCAGTAACGAATTACAAAATGGCAAAGAGGTAAAAAAGATCTTTAGTCTTTGGCATTAAATAGGCTTTAAGGTCTTCCTGATGAACAATTAGTACCCGCAGGCTACAAGCTATGAGCTGCCTCAGTGGGATTCTTGTGCACTCATTTGGTATACTACACTCAAGCAGAGTAATGCTTGCATTGCTTAAATACAGTAAATGCTCAGCAGGCAGTGGGAAGAGCTGATCTGAACCCAGCCTTAGAAAAAGAGAGTATTAGAGGAGTCAGGTCAGAAATCAAGGTATTATTTATTACAATAGCCCACGTTTGAAGCAGTTACTTTCATGAATTTATAGATGCTGGAGTTCTAAACAAAAGATGAGTAGGGAAAAGGACAGCTTTAGAGCAGAAATAGCAAAGCACAGATGTGAATTCCTCACAGTCAGTACTTCAGAATGTTTGTTTAACACTGAAGAACATTTGATGTTCATTTCTTCCTCATTCTGCCTGTTGTACACATAGATCTTGCAGGTTTTGGCCCTATGTACTCTATATATTGTGACAGGGTGTTGTGTCTTAGGTGATGCAGAATGTATTGCCGAGGACCTGTGTGAATGAGGACTGCTTTGTCTGACAGGACAGAGGAGGATGTATGATGTCCTCAGGTTATGCCTCCCAGCTCTGTATTCCTGTGCTCTATATCTAAACCTTGTTGAATCTGCCAGGTTCGTACATACATACAGCTCCTGCACCTTCCACTGTAATGCAGACAAGTTTTGCTCTGAACCTGCATTTATAACCTAACCACCTCAGGTATGTTGATGCTGATTGTATTTTGTACTTATCCAGACAGAAACAATGCTCAAGGAAGTTTCTCATCTGTGGGATGCAGTAATTCACCGAGTTCAGTGCTTTTGCAGCCCTCAGATAACACTTTACATTAAAACACATCTCTGTTATATAGCCACAATTAGCTGAACAGCTAGGAAACAATAAGCAGATAGTGTTTAGCCTACTGTTTAGATTCTACAAAACTGCCCTGTAATTTTTTTTATTATTTAGTCAACATTTGCAAGCAAGTTCGTCTCTTTCCTTGAAAGATACTTGATTCATCCTTTCTTCCATTATTCTCAGATGAAAAACATGCTGATGATATAATAAATAATTCACTGCTTACATTTAACTTAGTAAATATTATTCCTGTCCAAATTATGTACCTATACCTTAACTCCATATATAGGATCCTAATTTTCAGAATAAGATAGTTCTCTTAAAGAACTATCCCACAAAACTGACAATACATAATTAGTACAGTGAGCTACCTCTCATTACTGAAAGTTTGACATGGAGTGTGCAAGATATATATATGAAAAAATTCACTAAAATTACTGTCCAGATGAAAATAAAAACCAAAACATCCTACTGAAACAGCTTTGGTAATCTAGGAATTAGAATTAGTTAAACAAAATGTATTTGTCAGTGCTGCTGAGGCTGACTTCAGCTGTCACTAAAATATCACTGTGTAGCTTTACATCTTGTCCAAAAGACGGTAAACTAACTTCTGATCTCTTTTATCCCCATGTTAGCATGGAGTTGCTATCTAAATATGGTAATGATGTTGCTAAAGGCAGTTTCCATAAGCTTTGAGAGTACCCAGTTATTGTTTTGGTTATGATCTTAAGTGGACACTGTAAGCAAACTGAAAGATAACATCTTCAAGATTCAGTAAGATTAAACATAATTAAAAAATGCTGTTAACATTGGAGATGGGAGACATGAATACCAGATTTTCAGTGTTGCAAACTTCAGCTAATTCAATGAAACTGATGGAACAGATTTTGCTTTTCTCTCTTGCTCAAATCTACTACTAGTATATTCACAGTCTGTATGCCCTAACAATTTTTAACCAAGGAGATTAGTCAGAGTATGCAGTAGAGTTACCTGTTAGGTGTACATAGGTTAGAAATGTGTTACTATTGAAGGAACACATTTTCAACAGTTCTCTGATATTTCCCTTCAACTTTAAAAGCATTAAAAATGCATCACATAATACATCACATATTTTCTCTGTTCAGTTATCAAGACCTTGATATGTTACCTTCTTGTATTTTTTCAAGTTTATTTTAAAGCTGGCATTGAAATTCACAGCTGTTTCAAAAGGAACATAAAATCCTGAAAGGACAGGGTTACAGAATTTTAAAGTAAATTTCAAATGCTCAGCCTGTCACCATACCATCCTTTACAATGAGTATAAATAACATCCCTTTAATATATGAAGAATTGGGAGGGGGAAAGAAAGAGATATTTGCATTGCAAGAAAACTCCAGGTGCTCCTAGAGTTGTGTGGGACATTTTCCAGTTGACAACATGGAAATTCTGTCACTCATGCCAAAAAGCTCGTTGCTATGGGGACAAAATAGCAGCATCACTTGACAACTTGCATTTGTTAGAATTGGCAGAAAGAAACTTTGAGAGAGGGGCTGCTGGCGGATTTCATGTGGGTGTGCACTAGGGCCAGAGAGATTGTTAGGTGAAAAAAAGACTGAGAAATTCCTTCAACCGTACAATCTCTCCTTCACTTAAAATTATTATTATTGTTATTATTATTATTATTATTATTATTATTTTTGTGCAGTATACTTTCTTAGTAGAACAAGAGATTTTGAATCAAGAATGAAAGAAGGGCTTGTGTTCAGATACCAACTAGCAATGCATCAGTTCTAGGACACAAATAGATATCGAACAGTAAGAAAATCATTCATGAACTGGCAAAGAGATAAAGGTGCAGTAAAAACCAGCATAATTTTTGGTTGTTTCCTTTGAGTAGTCATGTCATAAACCGAGAACCAACTCTGTATCTCAGATGAGATGATACTTGGAGTATTACAGTAACTGCATCTCAGTACATAGAACAAGATTAATTTAAATTAAAATTTAAAAACTGGTAGTAGTAATTATCAAGAACTGGTTTCTAAAGGTGTAAGTACTAACAGTGTTTAGTTTGCTGAATGTCACATAAGATACGTGTCACTAGTTTCTAATACTTCAGGAGTCTGAACATCAAAGCAGTTAAGAAAATACTTAGTCAAGTATTTTCTCAATTTCTCAAGAAATTGATATGGAGCTAAGGAAAATAAAATCTAAATCAAATGTAAGGGAAAGAATCCTACTGATGAGTCCATAATGCTATAGAATTATCACAGTGCATTAGAAAGAGTATTCTTCACTTGGAATGTCCCAGGTGACATTGCACAACGCATGGAAAAATGTACATTAGGTATAAAATGTGCACTGTGTTGCAACTAAGAAATGCATCAATCTTTATATTTTGAATTCTGGGATAGGTGAATAAAATCTAGTGACTGTATTAAAGTGCCTATCTAGCTGAAACAAACACAGGAAACAAGAATTGAAAAATGAATCTGTAGCAGTACATGAAGAATTGGGAGTGTGCTATATTTGAGTAATGTACTTTTACCAGCAGAAATCTCCAGGTTCCAGTGCTGCAGGAGAGTGGAGGGTGAGAAATGTTGTCCCATCTCTGTCAGAGGTAAAAATACTGAATTTTCATGAACTGCAATGTGGTCTAACTATATTAATGGATCTGAGATTATATTGAGGGCATTCGGGAATGCTTTTCATTCTTTTGTATTTTCCCAGGGGAATTCTAGCTTTCCTTTCTCTGCTAGAAGAAAGAAAAAGGTGTATGTTTTCTATGCTGTTATGGTACAAACTATATATTAGCTGTGACAATGTTTTTTAGTCTTTTTTTCCTGCAGGCAAAATGCCTGTTTCCCTTCTGATCTCTTATGATCATGTCACCCAGATTTTTTCCTTTCCCTGTGCAAATCAAAATCAATTAAAAGTATCCCCACAGGACTTAGTTTTCAGAGAACATACAGATCCACACTTCTAATTGAAGTCAATGATAGCTGCAGGCATGTGGTATCTCTGGAACTGAGGCTCTATACAGCTAAGTAAGGAAAAACATATGGATTTTGTAGGCAATATACCACTGGAGAAATCTCTAAATAGACTCTGAAATAATGAAGCTACATGTTTTATGTTATAGTCCAACTTGCAATCACTAGGCCATCTCACCACAGGGGAAAAATGGATATTAAGAGTTATTGAACATTGCCAATTTTTGCTGTGGATCAGCTTGAAGTTATTTAGCACAGATGTTTCTGTAATTGTGACACACTGGGAAAATCCACAGGCTCAATAGCCCTCAAACTTGCACTTCCATCTGTGCAGTGTGAAGGTCTACAGTTACAGCACACGACTGCAAAATAAAATGCACAAGAATAGTGTCTGGTTTAAGATATACTGCCATATTTTTTTCTAGCGCCATCTGCACTTTCATTTACCTGTACCCCAAGATCCTATGTTTAGATGTAGTACAGTTATAAGAGTGTCATTTATGTCGAGTGAAAATAATAGTGTGTTAAAACGCGTACAAAATTTGACAGTATGGTTAGAAAGCTCTCATGATGTGAAATGGCTGACAGAAATCTAACAGTATACTGTTAAAACCATCAGTCTTTCTATTTATATTGCTCAAAGCTAGGTCATCTTTGAGCCATTTTAGTAGCTACTGAAATATAGGTTTCCTATGATTTTATTAGAAAAATAACATGATTTGACTCACAGTGATGAAAACCCAGACTCTGGAAAATATTTCTTCATCCTGCTATCTTCATAGCATTTGATTACATTCCAAACAATACAGGAAAGAATATAAATAAATAAATAACAGCAAATTTTGAAATTAAAACACTGTGTACTAATCCAGAAAATTAGACAGAAGACTTCTGCCATCTTTGAAGGATAGATAGGCTTGATTATAAATTATTTGTAACTTATTTAATCACTGCAGGGTCAGGCTAAAAAGGAAAACTGGATAAACATTCAGAATTTAGGCATGTGCAGCCCAAGCTACAGAACTTGATGGGATTATTATCTCTGGAGTGTAGAATCTCTGTTGTCACACTTTTCACACTTTTTCCATCTTTTACCCTGAATTTCATTTTTTATCCCTCAATAGCTAGAATGAAAGTGAAAATGTTACCACAGCTCTTGACTTTATAGGGACATGGATGGACTTGTCATTTAACACACACATATATATATATTTTTTTTTCCTACAGTAAACTGCTTTTTCTGTTTTGCTACGCTTCCTTGAAGTCTTTCCATTGTTTTCTTCAGTAGCCTTGTTGTTGCACTGGGAAGTAAAACAGCATCTACTAGTGGACACTGTAAAAATTTTCCCACCAGACAGAAATGTTAAAATAATAGAAGAGAATGGGATTTCACGTTGTAAAGTGTTCTGTCTTTGAGAGATTAAGGAAAATTTTCTAATGTCTAAAACAGATAACAACCTTGTACAATTGTTTTGAACAGTCACTGAATTTTGCCTTCAGAAACCAAGATTATAATGTAGCAGGCTATAATTTGCCTGAAATACAAAAGTCATTATTTTATCTTTTGCTAGAAATACCATAGGATCTAGAATCCTCAGAATCTATTTTACATCTTTCTTCCTGCCCTCCCAGACTGATGCTTTGGAAGCTCAAATCTGTCATGATCTGAGAGAAAAAGCAAACTGTTCATCATTGTTGCAAAACCAGAACATTTCTGGGATGAGTTTTGTCCATCTTCTGAATCAATTTTGTTGTTGTTGTGGATAACACATAGGTTTATAAGATATCTGACCTGTAGGTAGATGAGGTAGATGCATGGGATGTAACTACTCAGAACTACCGAATATCCACTGCTATATATACACAGCATTTTCTTTCTCTCAAGAAGACAGAAAAAGACTTGTGCTGTAATTCATAATAATAAAGCACATCTTCTCTGTGTGTAAGTATGATTTTCTATCTAAGGTGTATCATTAGTGTCTAACATACATGTATCCTGAAGAATCTTATGCCTGAGCCATAACTAGATTTTTTTACACAAAATCTAAACTTTCACAAAATTTGTGAGGATGAAGACCATTATATTCTCCATTTTCATTTCATTTTCCTTATAATATTTTCAAGGTTAAGCTAAGGTTAAATCAAGGTGCTAGACCTCCCATATATATGGATTTTTTTTTCCCCTATTCTTTTTTTATTTATTTTTTTTTTCTTTCTTTCTTTCTTTCTTCTTTTGCCTTTTGGAATGACTTTGGGCAGCCCTTAACAATATGTGTCAAAATCTAAGGTCTGGACTGCATTGTGAACTGTTTCTTTGCTGACTCATCTGCCACAGCTAATCAAGACTTTTTCTTCTACATACTGCAACATTTTAAACCTGTTAGCAGTAAAGAAATGCTCTTTGCTCAAAAGCTTTTAAATTATAGCACATGGTGGGTGGCTGATAAGATTTTTTTTTTTTTTTAATGGAAACTCTTGTTATTACTATCTGGTCTCCTGTTCTATATATCAAGTCACAAGGTTGCTGGTGCCTATTAACATTTTTCTGAGCTGGGGAAATTATTTCTATTTAGACAATCTCACACATTTTCAAGCTGATTTCAGCTATATGTGTTATGGACAGACAAGCCTAAGTTACTCTTTTCTTGTCTGACCACCATATAAGAAGGGGAACACAGATCCTAAGTCTATGTGCTTTGGGAATAAAGTTGAGGACGGGAAGGCTTTTGCTGTTTTTGTTGGGTGTAACACATGGAGTTCAGTATAGCTTTTCAGCTGTTTCCACGACAGAACACAACTCTGAGGATTCTTCTAGATTTTATTCTCTCCTTTTCACCTGTTCTGTGACATCTGTATTGTCCTCTTCTGTCTGAACATGCTGGGAACCATTCTCCACTTCAGCAAATTGCAGTCTCTGTAGGGAACCTACATAACTTGGACTCACTAACTTCCCTCAGAATTTTGGTGGTTTTGTAGAAAGATGGCTTTCAAAGGAAGAATCTTTGCAGACTGTTGAACATTGCAATTTTTGTACACTGTTTCTGAAGCAGTGCTCAAGTTCTGCTTCACTACTTGCTGTTTTCAAGTTTTCCTTTTCACCCATTTAGTATTATCAGACAGCTTCTTCTTAGATGAAGGAAAATGAGTCTCTTCCCTCTGAGTCTCACAGTGTCTCAAGGAGAAGAAGAAATTAACTTTGTCTATGTCATATTTGCTAAGCACCCCATTTGGAGTGATGTTTTGTACTTCAGTTCAAAATTTTGACATTTTGTTACCAATTAACTTTCCTATCTTGAGGTCCATGAAAACTAACAATGTAATACAAAGCTTATTTCAGAAGATTGTACAGACGCATGTATGTGACATACAGTGCAAAATCAGTCAAGATTTTTTTAAGAACTATTCTTTGGTGCTGATTTTATGCTTTACAAAACAATTAAAATGGGGATTTTACAGACATAAAACATTAAATTTTTCATGTGCTCTAATACATCCCTTTTACTGAAGTTATGATATTTATATGAGGTATTAATTTCGTGTAACATTCAGTTGTTCCATTTTTTTAAATTTTTTTATTTTTTTAATTGTAAAATGATTGTGAAAAGTCTGAAGACATTCTCACAACAATGATGAAATTCTGACTATTTTCAAATAAATAGAACATCAGTTACACTTATTCTTTACAGATATTTTCATGGTGGAAAACTGATGGAAATGCTGAATATAATTTCAAAGTTCAATAAACTTTCAATAATTTGGAGATTTTTGTTTTCTGAAAATATATCTAGAGTGAAAGGAAGTTGCAGATGTTATAGTACAGGTAAACTTTAAAATGTTTTTAACCTACATAAACTATGTCATTCTCTCTCAACAGCCCATAAGTTCCTAAAATAAGTGTTCTGTAAAGGTAGAGATAGTTTCATTTTTATAAGATAGCATGTATTTTTGGTTCATTTCTCTGCTCCAGAGTGCAATTTTCTTCAGTGGTTGGAAATCATGAAATTTAGGAGGAAAAAAATACTTGAAGAAATTATTTCAACCTTTTTCACAGAATCACAGAATCACAGAATCGTAGGGGTTGGAAGGGACCTCCAGAGATCATCGAGTCCAACCCCCCTACCAAAGCAGGTTCCCTACACCAGGTCGCACAAGTAGGTGTCCAGGCGGGTCTTGAATATCTCCAGAGAAGGAGACTCCACAACCCCCCTGGACAGTCTGTTCCAGTGCTCCGTCACCCTCACCATAAAGAAGTTCTTGAGCACATTCGTGCGGAACTTCCTATGCTGCAGTTTCTGGCCGTTTCCCCTTGTCCTGTCTTCACATAACGCTGAAAAGAGTCTGGCCTCGCCACTCTGCCCCCCACACCTTAGATACTTATAGACCTGGATCAGGTCTCCTCTCAGTCTTCTCAAGGCTAAACAGACCCAGCTCACTAAGCCTTTCCTCATAGGAAAAATGTTCCAGGCCCTTCACCATCTTTGTGGCCCTCCACTGGTCTCTTTCCAAGAGATCCCCGCCTTTTTTGTACTGGGGAGCCCAGAAATGGACGCAGTACTCCAGATGAGGCCTTACCAGGGCAGAGTAGAGGGTGAGGATCACCTCCCTTGACCTGCTGGCCACGCTCTTTTTAATGCACCCCAGAATGCTTTTTTGTTTGTTCAACTGTTATTTAAAGCAAATGCCATAGCTTGGTGTTTTCTTCTCTGAATTATACAAGTTATCATTTCCTTCAGTCCTTCCTCATAGCCCATTTTTTAAAAAAACTCTGATCTTTTCTTTCTGTATTTTTTTTTCTAGACTGTCTATGTTGATCTATGAGTTTAATGAAGTGTAGTGCCTAGGATTAGACACAATATTCCATTTATGGTTGTAGTTTTGAATAAAGCATTGAACAGAGCACAAGGATTACTTCACATTTCCTTTCAGTCATACTTTTTCTTATACATCCTGCTATATGTATGCTGTGCTTTTTCCTTTTTTTTACATCAATATGATACTGTTGACTCTTTTTTTTTTTTAAATAGAACTCTTTGTAGCCATTTATTTCTCATACTGTATTTATGTAGTTAAATAATCCAGCACAAATATAGCATCTTGCATTTCCTGCTAAATGTTTTCATATGTTCCATCTATATCTGTGGTTTGTTAATGTCATCTTGAATTCCGTCCTTCTCTTCTGACATTTGTTCAGTCCCTTCCAGTAAATTGAATCTGTTTTTTGTAATAATGCTGCTCTCTAGTTCTTTTGGGTCAGTAATGAACATACTAAAGAGTAGCAAATCTAGAAAAGAAACACTATTAGAACTGTACAAGTATTATACAAACGTAGAGAAAATAGAGATCTATGCAATCATCAACACATGATGTTTAACAAGAACCAGCTGGGAAGGGGCAGTGATGTCTATACATACTGAATGGGGGATGAGATGCTGGAGAGCAGCCCTGCTGAAGGAGATTTGAGGGTTGCAGAAGGAGAGCAAGTTGAACAATGAGTCAATAGTGTGACCAGACAACCAGGAAGGCCAACCATATCCTGGGATTCATGAAACATAGGATTGCCAGATGGTCGAGAGAAGGGATTATCCCACTCTACACTGCAGTGGTGAAGCCTCACCTCAACCAATGTGTGCAGTTTTGGGTGCCACATTACAAAAAGGACAAAAAACTATCTGAGGGTGTCCAAAGGAGGGCTGCAATGATGGTGAAAGGTCTGGAGGGCAAAATGTATGAGGAGCAACTGAGATTGCTGCGCTTGTTCAGCCCAGAGCAGAGAAGGCTGAGGGAAGGACTCGTGGTGGCCTACAGTTCTTCACAGAGAGAGAGGGGCAGTGCTCTCTGGTGACAGTGAGAGGGCCAGAAGAAACAGCATGGAGCTGTGTCAGGGGAGGGTCAGTTGGGAATAAAGAAAAAATCCTTTGCCAGAGGGTGAGGGGCATAGAACAGGCTTCCAAGGGAAGTGGTCACAGATCCAAGTTGCCAGAGTTCAATGAATGTTTGGACAACACTCTCAGATGTATGGTCTGATTTTTGAGCGGAGCCAGGATTTAGACTCAGTAACCCTTATGTGCTCCTTTTAACTCGGGATATTCTGTGGTTCTATGATTTTTTGATGAAGAAGGAAATAAAATCCTTACGTAATGATTGGCTAATTTGATTTTACTAGCAGTTAACTTTTTTTGTTGTTGTTGTTATAATTTGAATTCAAAACAATGCCAATAATTCTTCAAAAGGGAATTTTCATTTGTGTACTGATTAGTTTTCTAATTTGTCTCTGCTGATAGATGCCTTTTAAGACTTGCCATGTATTTCACCTGTGACCTCAGAAATCATACCAGTCAAATTGCATTGAAATATACATAATAATATGAAGCATTTTGGCAGCAATAAATTCTTATTAAAAACAAACAAAGCCATAGAAATAATATTTTGTGAAAGGGTGTCTATCATCTCTAGTATCTTTGGCTTTTAAGCTAACTACCAGGAAGTTAAATGTTACACGACAAAGTGAGATGAAATAGTAAATCTAAAAAAAAATCAATTTATTTCAAGAAAATCCTTCTGACAATAAAACCTGTGAGACTGAGCTACTAAGGGAAAATGTGGAAACTTGAATGCTTCAGGTTTTTCAGAGTTAAGTGGGCAAGCACCCCACAGAGACCAACTCTGCCTTGACACATAGATGAGATCTTAGGTCACCCATAGAATTAATGCAAGGAATTCACAATTCCACAGCTGCTAGAATTGAGGAGTACATGATCCCATTAGGCATTGCAAAGAAGGAAAGGGAGTCAGTTCTTCTGTGCTCACTGTTTCTCTATACCTGAAATTATGTGTAAGACTTAATACACAATTACACAATCTCTTCAGTTTTTCTTACTAGTATTCCAACGCTGAGTATTTAAAATAAGTTTTGTCTTAATAGTCCAGTTCTTATTAAATTATTTTTCTAATAAGCTCTCACACAGAGAGAAAAATCTTCACTAAATACGTTTTAAAAAAATCATTCATCTTTTTTAAAAAATATAATGAATACCATGCCAGTGGCTGTAGATTGCTTTGAACTTGTGAAGGAATAGAAAGAAAATAGTTTTTCTCATAAATACCTATTACTTCAATTTTTCACCTTATTTATTCCATGCAATCAACTACCTTGTTATTCCTACTCTTTATATGCTATTTTATATAGGTAGTAATAAAGTGCAAGAGAGAGAACAGACCACATGTGACAGACAGTAAGGGTACCAGTTGAGCTATTGGGAAAAGTATTACAAAAACGAGGACTATTCAGGAGCATAATGTGAAAAGCAGCATATTGCACTTAGGAAGACAATGTTTCTATGAACCGAAAAAGTGTGAATTTAGCCTTGCTCCAGATTAACCATGGTCCAAAGTCACTATTGTGATTGATTTCCAGAGGCTTAGGGATCTGCAACCAGGGACAGGGAAGAAGGTGGTGAACTATAGGAAATACATACCATTGGCATATTTCCCTGCTCTCTTCCTCCCTAGCTACAGAAAAGCTGGCAGTCAGATATATACATCAGTTTTGGCATAGTTTCTCCCCAGACTTCAGAAATCATTCTTATGGAGAAAGACTGAGAGTCTTGCCAGCTGGAGGCAGATATTTTGGGTCATACTGAAATTGCTGGGAACCCACACAGAGATGGTTTCCATTGCTGGATATCTACTCCTGATTACAAACTGCAAGGAGAAATCCCTCACTTTTTCCATCACTTCTTTCGTGCTTGATTAGTCTGTGACTGAATGACCTCTGTCAGGATACTGTGTTATTTTGTAAGGACAACTCAGCGCACTTTTTGACTACTGTTAAATTTGGTTTAGATGGAAGAAAAAAATGGGAATACAATCAGGAATACTAAGGGAAGTTTAATCATTTTAATCATAAGAAATTAATGTATAGGTTATTTTGTTCATATTTGATTTGCTTGACATAAGTAAGTAAGTAAATTCCAGTGAAATTACACTTGGCTTACTTCATGACAATTTCATTTAATGTACCTTTCTGGAAGTTATAAGTGTAATTCATAATGGAATTCACATTAGTTCTTATTGACCTTTGTCTATTGAGTTGATATGCTTGTCAGAAAAGAGATTGTATTTTACTGAGTGTTTGTACATAATGTGACAGAGTGGGCCTCTGTTCTCAAGTTGGACCCTAGACACTACTGCAACTCAAATAACAAAGAGTGTTGTGTTTTTTTTTCCTAATAGAGAACTTATATATATTTATATATCAGGATTTGTCTCCTGATTTTTATTCTTTCCTTCAGAAGTTTAGAGTGTTCTTTGCTAGTAGCTCAAGTACTAAATATTTAGCTTCAACTCTTATGAAAGTTACTTTGATCTTCTTGTAAATAAACAGGCTCTCTTTCTCCCATAGGACTCTTTCTTGAAAATGATTTCTTTCATCAAGTAGTTTGTCGCATCTCTGTGAACATCAATACTGTTTCCTTCAGAACTTCAAACAAACATTTCCTGCACGTTTACAGGAAACATATTAAACACTATAAATTGCAACCTGACTTGCACCTGATTCAACAGTTAAAGAGACTTGGGCAATTGAGTGACACAGCCCCCTCCCATCATCCTGGCAGGTATGAAACATCTTTATTACTACCTATATAAAATATTAAAAATTGCACATACACCTATATATGTATGCATATATATTTACACACATACATAAATACATATATGAATATGTGTATTTAAACACATTTACAAACATTTATGCCACTAGAATGTTTCAATATCGATGATTTAATCTTTGTAATTATTTTATGCATGTAGTTAGTGACTTGTCCTGGAAAAGCACAATTCCAACAACTCTACTAAGCCTGTTATTCAAGTGCAGATCCCTTAAGAAGAGAAAGGTAAGCAAACAGAAATTTAACAAACTGAGGAAAGGGGAAGGACAGAAACCCCATCATGATGGATATTTACCCCCAAGAAAATTTCAGCAGTTTTTGGTTCCTCTCCAAAGAGAGAAGGCCTCATCTAAAAGAATAAAAACAACTTAATTAATGCTGCTTTCCCTTCACATGCAATCATAAAATAACCAACCCAAACTCTAGGTGTAACACAGTTTGCCACCCATCTAATAGATAAAATCTTGGGTGACTTTACTCATGAAATCTGTGGTTTTTCTAAAGTTTGTTACTTTCACACAAGATTTTCACCAGTTTTACAATTATTCCATTATAAAGTGCTCTACTCCTTACTTTATGATATGTGAAACTGTGACTGGAATCTGATGTGTGGTATTTAAAATGTAATAGATTGAACAGAAAGCTACAGAGAAAGCTATCTCTACAAGACATAGTTTCAAAATGTGATTGCTTTTTTGCAGAAGTACAAATTCGTTGAGAATCTGAGAAAGAGCTAATGGTTCAAATGAATGATCCTTTTTGCTAGCCAGCTTCTTTGGCACTAATTGTATAGTTGTCCTCTTCATCTTGTATCAGATCTGCAAATATTAATGTACTATGAGGCCACTTCAGAAGTTTTCTGAGCCTGCTTTCTTAGAGAGCAAGCCAGTCATCTGTGAAGCCAATTTTCATAACTCTACTGGCCTTTAGTGTCCTTTTTTTAACTTAGAAAGGTTTGAAATAATTTTAATTGAATCAAACTCATGAAATATAATGTTTGGGAAACACTACAACATAATCGCCTCTCTCTGTGATATTTACATACTGACATGATTATTCTATCTACTGTCTTGCTTTAGAGTTCAATTTTTACAATGCTATTCATGCTTGCAATTCTGTGCCTTGCAATCAGTCAAGGCTATATAATTCTAGTTTGGTTGAGCAATAAGAATATTGAACAGCTAAGCGTTATCATCTTTTGGTGAAGGAACTCTTTATTCTTCCTTCCTTAAGACTCAGTTAATATTCCAAATAAATACACGGCTTCCAAATAGGTACACAATTGGCCTTTAGTTAATCTTTAACCAAAGAGATTAAGGAAATTCAAATCTGTTTGACCCTGCAATGCATTTGAATCCACAAACAGTTTTGGTGCCTTCCAGTTTTTCTTTCCAAGAATCAGCTTTTCAGTTGTTACCATTTAAAAGGGAACATTCTCTCATTCCTAATGAGCAGACTCATATACAGAATAAACTTGGCTTTATACAACTGTGCACTTAACTGATGCAACATATATAAATTTTCCCTCTTTGTCTAGATATATCACGGTCACTGTTAACTCTCAGTGTAAAGACTGTGGCCAGTTTGATTTTGCTATTCAAGTGCTGTATGCTACACAGACAGTGAATCACTAATGGATCCTTAAAGCCCTAAATAATGGAGTCCATTCTCAATAGACTGGCACGCAATGAAGACATAACCAGTCTTGGCTCTTGCACCTTAATCCAGGAGTAAGCCTTATATAAAACTGAATGTGTATGGGATAGAGATGTGCCAGGGTGCCTGTTGTGCTCCTGGGCATAATACTCTTTAGAAATTCTCCTTATTTTATTATTTTTTTTCTTTGATTATTATTATTATTTTAATAATTCTTGCTTTTGAAACAGACATTTGCACTCACTGTTGTTTGGACCACTGCTGAGTTAGAATAGGTATGAATTATAACCAAGACTGCTGAGGGAACACAGGAAGGCATGACAGCCAAAATGCATTGGTATTTAAATGAACTTGTGAAAATACAAGAACTTTTTAGTATGTCTTATAAAAAGCTGATCTGAATTTTGTTACCATTGTCTCACTGAAGCATTTGGGGATGTAGGCCTTGGTTTTATTTTCCAATCTTATGAACCATCAAGTCTTGAGTTTTATCAGGATCAGGATGCATTTCTGGAGAAGTCCTTGGATTGATCCAGATAGTAATCCCCATATTCAGACAGTGGTGTAATTTAGGCATTTAACAGCATCCTGGAATCTAATTGAAGCGTTTTGGCAAAAGAAAGAATAAGAATGATTTTAGTTTCCAAAGTTATGAAAATGTGCTATTGAAACTAAGTATCTGTTAACTTACCAATTTAAAATATGTGACTTTAGAAACAATCTTTTATTATGACCTTGACATATTGATATACTTTATATTAATATGAGTGTTTTGGGGTTAATTCACTTTCCCTCCGATTAATTTTTTTTAAAAAATTACCTTTCATATTTGCTCATGTTGAAATCTACAACTAAAAGCTCATGTTAGTGATAGTGCTAATATGTAAGCATAGACATTTGGGTTTTGGATATGCTAAATTTCAGAAAAGATTTTGCAAATATATTTGACTGTAAAAGTGTATCGTTGAAAATGAACAGTTTATTTATTTATTTATTTATTTTAAATGTGAAACTGGCAGTTTCTTGAGTTTTTGCCTTGCTCTTTCATATTTGCACTGTTCTCTTTCTCAGCTTTCTTTGATCTGCGTCTGCTGCTCTGTGAGTAAGAAAATGGTTTCATTGAGACAATCAGTGAAAATTTACTTTTAGAGAGGAGGTTAAGACTAGTCTGCTCCATTTTTTTAACTCTTCTTTGTAAACCAGTCGCTGTTAGGTAGTAAATCTCCAGTTAACCTGGTTTCTCATGCCACTTAACCCACACCAATTATGCTGATGGGCCAGTGCTATCCCTTGGATAACTCTATTAAGAGCAGTTGGATTACACAGCAGTTGGATTAAATTGCAGTGGATTAATTTATGGCAGGTGAAATGATTCCTTGGAACAGTTCTGAAAATATGAATCTCTCTCCACACACTGGCTTCAGGGCATCCAAAACAGTAACAGTTTAGAAAATACATGGTAGGATAAGGAAGGAGCTATTTGCCTTTCATTCTCCTACCTGCCTGCTGTGCCCTCCCTTTCCTAGTGTTTTCTCAATGCCCTCCTTCTTTCTTCTCTCCTGCTGCTCTCAGTGCAGAGAAGTAACTGGGTCAATCTAGTGGGTCACTGACAATGCAGTACGCATCTCACCATGTGATGTTTTGAGCCATACAGGATTACACAGTTAAGTTTCTCAAAGCCTATTCTATAGGGCCTAATAAAAATCTCGCAATGAAACAGTAGAGAGAGTGGTAAAAAAGCATACATTTCAAAGGTGAATATACTTTTTAGAATACAGATGTAAACTAAACATTTAGCAATATTCTGACACTCAGTTTTTATGGAAGATCTTGCAAACTGGGCATTCCTTTGTTCTCTCTGTTTAAAGAGAAAGAAAAGACCCTCACAAAGTCCAGCCATATGTAGCATAGGATCCTTGTTCTAACAGGAAAAGAGATCAAATCTTTTACCTGCCATTTGGTATCAGTCACATCATGTTATGTAACATAACTGACTTGTCACAACATAATGCACTGGGGAGGAAAGACAAAAGGTGTTTTTCACAATTATATTTGAAGAAGTCACAACACTTCATACAGGCAAACTAATATATTTTGCTGTTTAAGGATCTGCTCTAACCGCAGATTAAAAATATACTCTTTTTTTTTTCTGAGTCCATCTCTGAATATACAAATATTTTTCAAACATAACTGCATCACAATTATGAACAGGATTAGACAATTTCTTTACAGAGAAAAAAATGAACAAATGTAAGTATAAATATCTACAGAGTTATATAACAAGCAGGGCAGTGCACATATCATGCAGTTACACATTTTATATCCATGTATTCTGTGATCATTTTTGACTTTGATGATCCATATTGCAGCAAGTTTAATATATTTAGCACAAACATTCAAGTTTCTGTATGCCTTTTATTACTATCATAGCCAAATGAGAATGTTTATGGTAGTGGTATAGTTTTCTCCATCCCACAGTTCTTATGATAACAATGGCAGTTTATTTTGCTTCCTGTCAGAAGCCTCCTTGAGACTGATTTATGCCAAAATATTTTGCCCACCCCTTTCCCCCCACCTTCTTTCCCTACCTGTCCTTTGTGTTCTTCTCAACTCTAATTCTGGCTGCTTTCCATCAGATTGAAAGGCAGCAGTAATTGCCTCTGTGTTAATCCCAGGCAATGCACATCACAGAAATCTGATGACAGTGTTAGCAAAGGGTTTGACTTGAGTCTCCATCAAGACTCCAACACTTGAGTGCAGTTAGGTCTAACACTGATGTACTAAGTCATGCCTGTTCTTTGGCAGCTGCATGGTCTTGTCACCTTTGACTTATCTTCCCAGCAGTGTTGTGTCCTTTGCTAACTGCCATTTCCGTAAATGTCACCTCCTCAATCAGAGCAATTATGGATCTTACATATCAATGCCAAGAATGACTGATTCGGTAATTCACTGGCGCTTGAAAATGCCAGTTCTAGAAATACTTAGGTTTTTTTTTAAAATGTGACTGTGACTTGGACAAGTCAGTCCAGAGTGAAGGTACTCAAAAAGTGAAAGAAACTGGTTAGACTGTTATCTGTAGTCCTTCCAGGAATGCTTGTTTCCCTGCTGAAACTCAGTCTGACCAGGAGGGCCAGAGAGGGTTACGAAACTCAATTGTGTTAGTTAGCAAACTCATCTAACAATTCTGCAGAATTTAAATTATATCTGCTAGAGTATGCTAATGTTAATTTTTATCTTATGACTGTGCAGACTAGCCACATAGCCTATTATTGATATTTGTTGATATTTGACTTAAAGGTATCAAATTGTCACTTGTTTTCTCTGGAATCACTTCAGATTTATAAGAAAGATGGAAAAAGTGAACTCACAATGTAATAGTAATAGCAGAATTTCAAGATTCTTAAGTGTGACACCTCAGAAAAAAAAAACAGGTTATTAATAATATTTTACAAAAACACATTAATTTCACTTACCTTTGTCAAGAACTGTACGAAAACTTTCATTTTAATAGTAAACTTTCATTTTAATGATAAAATATTTTATTGTTCTTTCCATGTGCTTGATGTTGCAGATATAGGGAAAGAAATGGACATCAGTTAAAATCACCTTAGAGAGTTGCTAATCTACATTTTCCTTCATGAATGTGGGATTGAGACAACTACTGCTGAAATAGAGTCAGGTTTTTTTATTGCTACTAAAGATGAAAGGCTAATAATTCTAAGCCCTGACCAAAAAGATGTTCATTTTAGAGTAGATTGAAAACAGAGCAATATTGAAAATTCTCTATCCTTGACTTCAGTTTCTTGGCTTTTAAAGCACATAAACAAACGAGAATAAAGATACTTCCTACCTTGAAGCACAGTTTGTGCTTCTGGGCTGAAAGAATGAAAATGAGCTAAGTTTAAACGTTAGGGGCTTTTCATCCCAAAGGTCATTTGATTACAGACAAGTTGTTTACAAGACTGAAACTCACTACTATTGAAGTAAATGATTCCAATTAGGTTAGATAAAATCTGCTCATTTATTTTATATTTCAACTAGTTTAAATTCAATGCCGATTTTCTTTCCTTGAAATATATTTGATACTCTTTTACATTAAGAAAGTAAAGCTTAAAGGGAAGATATTTTTCTGTGGTCTATTTTTTTAACTTTCATATGACTGGTAAAAATAAAAATGTAGTGATAAAGAATTCCTCCATATTTTCTCTCCAACTAGAGGGGAGGGAAAGTAAAGAAAAGTCAATACTTGGCTGGAATCATGAGCAGCTTGTTGGCTGAGTTAATCAGTCAGGAGCCCTGCAGCTGGTCAGCTTCACCTCACCGATAAATGTCACGACTCACTGCTGTCAATATGAATTACCAGAAAAGGTTTCCTAGAAACTGGGGATGAGGGAGCCGTTTTCCTCTGAATGAATTATACAGGCCAAAATAATACTGAAACAAGATTAGAATGGGTTGCTCTGATTGACTAGGCAATTATTTAAATGTACCCTGGAGGTAAGACAAACGGTGGAAAATAATGCAGCCCAGGTCACAGACTGAAAGAAATTTGTGCATTTAGCAAAGGCTTAAAAGGTTATGCTCAAAAGCTGATGGAGTAAGTAATAAGCAAGTTTGCTCCAGTTTTGAGTCCTAGGAAGGGTATCTAAGGAAGCACAAGCTTTCTGTATAAAAATAAAGAAGGCAAATAATGCTTGAAGTCCCATGGAAAGCCTTCTCTCCAGTTCTCTTGCTATGTGCTTTGCACAGCACCTGCAGAATTTCTCACTGGAGGGGGCAAAGGGAGTAAATCTGCCCTGCCAGGCTCGTGTTACCCATGCTCAAGGAACAAGAGGTGGCTGCCAAGCACAGGGCTTTTGTGCAGCATGTTCAGAATAAAAGGAGAACTCTGCAAATGTACAACGAGCCAACATTAGTTTCAGTCACAGAGGATAAGGAGCACCCACCGATCTGTGAGCAGGCTGGGTGGTAAGCACTTCTGACATTTGTTCCCAGAAATAACAGTGAGTGGGTAGCTGCCTTAAAACAGACTAATGTGTGTCTTAATTGCTGCTTCTACGCCGTGTCCTCATGTGTTGCACATTAGGCTGCACCCAATTGTTGCCATTGGACATGACAGTTTGTTGACATTGCAACATGTAATTTTAGGCAAAACAATAAAATTTTAACAACTGTAAATACGCTATTTTTATGCACCTTCATAATGCATATTCTGTAAGCAGTTTCTGTGTTGTTCAGAAAATAAAATCTCTTTGAAGAAAATCTGAACACTGAAACCGAATGTTATGATCATAGAATAAAACAGTTCTCCCAGCCCCAAAAATGTTACATGGAAAAAAAAAAAAAAAAAAAAGATTTGTTAAAAAAACGAAATGGGATGTTTATTTTAATTGAAATATTTAATTTAGCAATGCTGAGTTATTTTCATTTCAATAATACAACTTATTTTCATTCAGCGAAGCAGAAAATGGAACTGAACAAAGTAAAAAAATATCAGAAAATGATGTTAGACTATTCTGAACAGAACCTAAAAAATCTCATAACTAATGAAAATGTTCACTCAATTTGGATGATTTATTTTAAACTTAATTTAAGTAATACTATTGTACTGTCACAGATACAAAAAATAATAATAATCAGAAACATGATTTCTAACAGAAGTGTCAAAAGCCTCAATGCAAAAATGTAAAAATTAAACATTCCAACATTATAATAATGTTTTTGAAAAGAATCCTTAATGGCAGCAACATGACTTTGTGAAACATTTTGATTCTTAGTCCTTTATACAATAGAAAATTGTCTTGTCGACCCATTCAAGCAACTCTTTATTTGCTTATGTAAAAAAATGATAATGTACTTTAAATTTAATTCAGCACACCTATTTAATCCAGAAATTTTCCTACAATATTAAAAGCAAACCCCAAATCAGAAAGAATGTTTCCATTTTATTAAAATAATGCCTTTTGACTTTATTCAAATGAATCAATAAAATGAAGTTTTAAACTTTCTTTCCAGTTGAAATGAGCATGAGAATGGACAAGTTCATTATTTTGATTATAGTAACATAGCATTTCTCAGTGGAAATAAATGTTCTAACACTGTATGAAAAAAGATAACAAAATGAAGGATTCAAAAATAAGGAGTAGTAAGTATCAGGTTCTGGTGCACTTAGGCTTAGGCACTCTTAATTACCTACTGAAAGTATCTGGATTCCACTTTCCTTCCTTTGATATTGCACAAGAAATAAAGGATCAATTATAAACAACATATGAACATAATTTCTGAGTTGAGACCTGTGGCTTTATACTGCTTGCATTTCTACTAGGCACAAACTGCCCAGAGGATGTAGAGTCTCCTTCTTGGGGACCTCCAGCAGACACCTGGATGTGGGCCTAGGACCCCTGCTCTGGTGTCTCTGCTGGAGCAAGGGTTGGGCCTGGTGGACCAATGGACACTGCCAGCCTCAGACATTGTGTGATTCTGCGGTAAGATAGACAACATATGTAAAAAATGTTTAGAACTTCAGAATTTGTGCTCCCACAGATATCCACTCACATGAGAATTTGTAAGGACGGGAATTTATGATGTTCCATTCTATACTTCTGTTTGTTTTAAAGTAAATGAATCTTTGGAAATGCATTCTCAAATAAATAAATAAATAAATAAATAGATAGATAGATAGATAAATAAATAAATAAATAAAATTGTATTCCTCTTATAAGCAAAGAACTGCTCATAGTTCCTTCAAAACAAACAAAAAAAAACCAAAAATATTTGTACAGATAATGGTATTGAAAAACAAAAACCTTAAAATTAGAAAAACTCACTTCCAAATAATAACACATGAAATAATTTTCCAAAATGCATCTTATCACAGCTGTCATTAGGAGTGCATGAAAAAATAGCTGATTTGATGGATCTTACCTCTTTTTCTGCTTCTAAATTTTTCATGGCCAGTAAAATTCCTGAATATACACGTTTTGTATGTCTTCAGGATATATTTACAAATAAATCACAACAAATGGCATGCAAATAATGATGCCAGCTCTGTTAACAATAAAGATGTGGTTATACAATGGTGACTAAGCATTAAATTCAATACACTGTTGCTAACACTGTGTGTTAAATTTCACTTCAAATTTCATATTTTAAAACTATTTTTTTTGTAAGTATCTGCATTAATTGGATGAGATTCCATTCTATGTTATAAACTATTAAAAAGAAGTGTCATTTTAATTCTCTACATGTGCTAATATAGAATAAAAACTAAGGAGAGAGAAAAGTCAAAAACTATAAAATTTCCATAATAAGTCCAATAATCTCAATGGCGAATGATGGAAATATCTCATTTTGGCTCATGGGAAATAACTATGTGAATAAAGTGGACTTTTGTCTCCTTTTTGATTGGGAGGTTATATAAAGGCTTTCAGTAGCAGAATTCAGATCAAATGCAATTGAATTGAACCAGGAGAGTTCAGACGAGAGAAACTCTTCCCTCTACCTGGACCTGGCTAGTGTTATTAGGAGCTGCAGAGAATGCAGAAATGCAGTGGAGACAGGCAGGAGCCAAGCAGTAAATTGACCCACTCATCTCCCTGCTGGAAATCTCCCAAAGAGCTTTTATTTTATGCAGTATACACCTCCATTGCTCATTTCAAGGTCAAGTAACTGAAGATGTCTCACCACTTTCCAGGTCCTCAATATTTAATATTTTCCAAGTTATGTTATCTTTCCCTTTTTTCTTTCACATCAACTTTTTTCTTAGCAGAAGCAGCCATCAGAAAACCATGGCTACAAACAGCAGTCTGTAAAGTCTGTAGACAAATTTCAATCTAACACTGCAGGCAATAAATCAATGCTTTGCCCTTATGTAGCATCATTTATCAGCAATGTCAAAGTTCCATGGCAGCATTAGCCTACTGTAAAGAGGAATCTGAACCCCTAGGGATTCTCCTGGTAGACTGCAAGGACAACATTCATGGAATTGATATTATGTGAAATAAAATGCAGACTGAGATTGTCCCCTCCTCTCCTTCCTCTTTCAGGGTGACATGCATCACTTGAAGAACAGAAGGGAAACAACCTTCAAGCATCTTCAGTGAGAGAAATGTTTCCTTATGTTCTTTCTGTTTAGGGCATTCAAATAACAGGCAGGACAATAGAAGCTTGTGAATGTACCTACGAAGTGGATATGGATTTCTCTATGTAAGCCACAGAAATAATGCCTGAATCTGAAGTAAAACCAGAAGTCACAAACTATAACCTTTGGACCCAATTATCACATCCCATCATGTGCTATGTGTAGTATGGAAAAGGGAGAGAATATGAGAAAAAGAAAGTATTCCTTTCAACTAGTTGCTCTAAAGATATGGATCAAACCGCTGAGGGTATTTTCAGCACAGTAAGAAAGGCAAAGCTCATGTGTGGCACCTATTCTCCACTTTAAAAGCAGAGTGTCAACTACATCTTGAAGGAGAGGAAGAAGGTCTAATTTGCTGAAGGCCATCCATCCAAGAAGTCCCCAACAATGAAATTGCCTTCTATATTACAGTACCACTACGTTCTCCAAAACACAGAAATGCTATTAAAGCTAGAGGTACATCTTTAAGAGAACTAAAACTGCATAAACATAGTAAGAGTTCTCTAGAGTCATAAATACCGAATAGCAAGTAATATTGCTTTGTGCATGTGCAAAATGTGAAGTAAATAAAAAATGAGAAGAAAAGAAGCAATTCCTGTTAGTTATCTCTGACACTTACCAATGAATGGCCAATTTTAAAATGTGCTAGTCTTGAAGGAAATAAAATTTCAGTGTTCCTCCTTGTAAGATTTACTTACCAGTTATAACTCATTAAATCTTTATGGATTTTTATTTTGATACTGGGAGAACAAGCTTAGCTTGAATCATAAGACAAAATATATATTCCCTTCACCTACCTGTGATGCTTTTATTAAGTGGTCAACATTAAACCAAATTGACAGTCCTGATTTAGTCAGATGAAAATGAACAGGTTGATGATGACTCCAGAGTAATATAACAGAAAAAATCAGAGGGAAAAAATGATTACTTATTTGCATATTTGTCTGTTTTCATTTTTTTCTTTTTTCACTAGCAATTCCTCCACAAATCATATTCCTAAAAGAAGTCACTGATACAACACACCTCATTCCATGTTGTCATTTGAAATATGCACAGTGTTGGAAATGTATTTGACTGCTATAGTACATCCTCTCCTCCTTTCCCCTCCCATCAACTACAGTTGTTCTGAGTTACAGAATGTAATCTGTGTGTTTTGTATTCAGTTCTAGAAAGGTTGTCTGGACTCTTCTTCAATGTTCCTTTAGGAATACTACCAACAACAAGAAACACCCTTGACCTTCCAGGCAACTTGGAAGAAACTGGTGAATAGTCAGTTTGTACAAAGATACTCTGTGTTATTGTTAATATGAAGGAACTTACTAGCACTAAAAATGCTCTTAAATATTTCAGAAAACAGAGTAAGTATTTTCAAAAACGCAAAATGCTTTTTTTTCTTTTTTTTCCTTCCTTCCTTCCTTCCTTCCTTCCTTCCTTCCTTCCTTCCTTCCTTCCTTCCTTCCTTCCTTCCTTCCTTCCTTTTTTTTTTTTTTTTTCCTCCATAGAACATAGTTGCAGAATAACCTGTGAGATATGCAAGGAGGAATCTCTAATAAGACAAACATGATGAAGATTTTAGCAAGCTGAAATGTGTCCATTTCAGCTGACACAGCGTATCTTTTGCCAATGAATTATAAAGGTCCTGGACATAGAAACAAATGCAGCAAAATGAAATACACAAACACTGTGCAGAGAATGAATGGATGGAGGAATCTGTATCTGCCCTTGTGTCAATTCTGCCTTTGACTAATCCACATCTTAAAGTTACCACTTGATGTATTTTACAACTAAGAATTTCATTTGTTCTTTGAATGTTTTAGTCTCACCTTGTGAACCAAGCCTCCTGAGCTGGACTCATGTAAAGAGACCTTCTGACATCATCACAGCTCTTTCTGAGAGGAGGAATCAACCTCAAGGAAGCTGAAATTGAATGTACTTTCTGGTAGCACTGGGTTTGTATTTATGCACTTATGGTAACAAAACTTTTTAGTTTTGTTTTCATGATACTTTTCTCCTAATTCAAAGTTTTCTTTTCTACATTAACATTGTTGCCCTTCTTTCCTTCTCTTGACTGATATTTTCAGGGCAATTTGTGCAAAGGTCTACCTGTGGACTTACTGTATGACGGTATGAAATTGTACCAGAAATTATTTCTTTGTGTTTGTGTTCCCAGAAAAAAAATAGCTGCTTTGGAAGACTTACGCCTGAAAATGATCCTGACTCAAATTTACTGGACATTTTGAAAAAAAATTAGACTCTGTTCCTTTGTCCTTCTTTGCATTGCTCATTTTCTGCCAGTTTATATTTCCAGAAAAAGATTATCAGATTTCAGGTCTACCTTTTCCTTCCATCAATCACACTCTCAATTTCTACCTCACACATTTACTGCTTGGACGACTATTGTTTATACATCTTGCTCCTTAAGTCTGAATTACTTTCAACATTGTTTTTAGTTTAACGATGACAGGTAGGATTCATCCTATCCTATAGTAACAACTTTGAGCTCAAAATAATGGTGTCTTCGTACTTCAGATAATGTTTACACAGAATATATTAAAAAATAAGAAAAAAAATCTTGTGTTTTAACATGCACACACATATATATATATATATAAACCTATCACAATAATAGGGTAGGAAGAAAGGAAAAAAAGAGGTTTTGGTGAAATCTTGGTTCCCCCTTCATATTCACACAGTCTTCAGTGTTATACGCTATGCTTCAATAACTGAAAACAAAAGCAATAAGAATAAGCAGAAAACTTTCCTCTTGGAGTAATGAAGGCATAAAGCAGATTGGTGTCTGAAAAAAATGTTTTTCAGGGTAACGATTACTTCAGTATAGACACATAAATAATTACCTTTGAATCAAAGGCACTAAGAGGTTTCTTCAGGGTCACCTGCAAAATCTGATAAAAATCATTTGCTTTCTGACAGTTAAACCTTTGGACAATATTATTATATCTGAATTGCTATTGCAAATTCTTTTTTTGATAAAAAAAACAAACACTTGTCTTTTTATGTCAGTTGTTTGAAATCTGAGGGGTGATGATTTTGACAGTTCACTAGAATTAAATTTTCTTTGAGGTGTCCACTTTGCAATTTTGTCATTGTTACCTTAATCAGGCAAACTGATAAACTAATACACCATTAAAATAAGTTTACACACTACTTGGGACTGTTTTTAAAAATAACTAGAAGGAATGTAGAACAAAAGATATGAGAATCATTTCTCAAAAATAATTATATCAATATGTTTTGTAGTGGAATCTTTCTGGAGGTGATAATGTTGTGAACTCAGATGAAAGGTAGCCATGAGGTCCAATGGTATCCTGGCCTGCATTAGAAATAGTGTGGCCAGCAGGAGCAGGGAGGTAGGTAATCATCCCCCTGTACTCAGCACTGGTGAGGTTGCACCTCAAGTATTATGTTCAGTTTTGGGCCACTCACAACAAGAAAGACATTCGGGTCTTGGAACATGTCCAGAGAAGGGCAACGAAACTGGTGAGTGGTCTGGAGTACAAATCTTACAAGGAGCAGCTGAGGGAGC
This sequence comes from Perdix hodgsoniae, assembly GCA_035772895.1. NCBI lineage: Eukaryota > Metazoa > Chordata > Aves > Galliformes > Phasianidae > Perdix > Perdix hodgsoniae. The sequence continues at coordinate 9,675,949 of JAPSGF010000019.1, read as the reverse complement.
TGGGATTGTTTAGTCTGGAGAAGAGGAGGCTCAGTGCCTCATTGCACTCTATGACTTCCCGAAGGGAGGATGTGATGAGGAGGGGTTTGGCCTCTTCCCCCAGGCAACAAACAGGGCCTGAGGAAATGGCCACAAGCTGTACCAGAGAAGATTTTGATTTGACATAAGTAAAAGCTTTTTCTCTCAGAGAATGGTCAGGCACTGGAGTGGCCTGCCCGGGGACGTGGTGAAGTCGCCATCCCTGGCAGTGTTCAAGAGGCGTCTGGATGAAGAGCTACGAGATATGGCTTAGTGGCTTGTGGTAGCAATGGTAATGGGAGGATGGTTAGACTAGATGATGTCGTAGGCCCTTTCCAATCTTGTGATTCTATGAAAGGAAATAATAATAATAAAAACACCTTTAAATTTGCTTTTTCCTATAAAATTCTTATTCCTACCCAACAGTTGAAAGCTTGTGGTGTTCCTGAGATGGTCTAACAAGTGCCAGGTAAATAACTTCTTCTAGTGGTATCCTTGATATGCCCCTACTAGCATGGCCCAAGTTGCTGCTAGCCTGCTTTGCACGCTGCTGGCCCCTATTTACTCTGTGTACTCCAGAATCCCCCAACCCTGTTTAGCAGAGCTACCTCCTCACTGCCTTTTGGTTAACTAAAGAGATGGAGGAACATTTGAAGAGTCTACTGCACTTCCCTTTTTCTTCATCAAAACTGAAAAATCAGTGAGAGCAACTGCAGATGTTCTTAATGTGAGTTTAACTGCAATGTATCATCCCTCTCTGATTTTAGAAGAACATTCTACATTTCAAATGTGATTCTAACCTTCTTTTAGAAAGGGGAAAATCTGTGGTCATACCTGTCAGACCACTTTTACTCATGGTACTAAATTGAACATCCACAGAATTATCCTTCCGTGCTCTTCTCATACGAAGGATAAATAGAAATTCCTTTAATCACAAGGAGTACAGAATATAGCTTTTTTATTTTAGTGATTCTTGTGGCTGAGACTTGAAGGGGTGTCTGGTGTTCACTGGCAGAATTTGCAGCTTTCTGGTCTCCAGAGTTAGGAAAATGCACCTGAAAACAAATAAGATAGTTTAAAGAGAGGAAGGTAGAAAAAGAATATACAAGCCACAAAGCTTTATTTAACATAATGAGTTTTAGAGCAATGATAAAACATTTTTAGTCTGACTCATGAATTTTGAAAGCTTGAAGTTAGCAATATTCATGTTGACGGTGACTTTCTTGAGATGCGTGGAAAGGAACCTGCCTCTTTAAGCATCCTACAGTTTCAGTTACCTATCTCTGGTAGAGCAATTTATTCAGACTCTTTGTTTTGTAAAAAATTTACCTTTTTTTGAACAGCATTTTCAAATCATCTAAGCATACTGTAGTGTGAATAGCTTTTTACATGTGGTTAAAAAAGTCTATTCTAACTTGATTGGTCTTCCACTTACTCTAATGAGACCAGTGTGTGTAGAGTTGCACACCAAATAGTGCAACACATGAGACATCAGTAGCTTTGCCTACCTCATGGTAGCTCCTGCACCTTCTACATGCTTTGAGGAAATAATATCAGAAAGGTCTTAAATATACTTTGCAGTACATATTCTGTATTTTAACCTCTATAAAATCTTTTAAAGTACCATGCAATATTTACATATGAAATATAACAAAAATCATCATATCCAGATGTATTGTAGCAAACATATAACTTTACCTCTCCTAATAACAACTCTCCTATAGGCGAGAGTAGAAAGGGTAGCTAATTTTTTGCCAAGAAGAACTAATATTATTTTCCAAGCTGAAAATTTACCATATGTAAAATTTACAAAAGGATTCTATTAAAATAAATATAAAAATTATGAACAAGGTGCATTAATACAGAAGACTGAAACAGAAAACGTAATAACTGTAGTTGAAACCTACGGCTGAACAAACAAATTAATTATTTTCTTAGCATAGCCAGGTATAATTTTTTTAGTAAGGGCATGCAGAAATACTAACTACACAACAAACCTTCTTCTGACACATCTTACCAGGTTTTAGCATTCAAGAGCATAGCAAGTTTTCAGTCCTTTTTAAAATAAAATCATCCCCTGAAAACATTTCTTCACCTTTATTGGGGGGTCTCCATAAATACACTCAAAACTCCCAAGGTAAACCATATAAACATGCCACCCACACTGCTGAAAGCTTTACAAAATTGCATTCAGTTGCCTTCATTTTCTTCATTTACTGACATAGGATAACTGTTAGGTCAGGGCTTGAGCTAATGATTGAGCACTCAGTGAAGGGGTGTGGCTGGCCCAGGGAGCACACAGGTGTGTTTGCACCTGGTGTACTCAGACGAGTGGGATCCATGGTGGGGGCCACCCTGGACTCATATAAGGGCCAGCCACGAATAGGGAAATTCCTTCTGTACCTTGGCTATTTCCTAAGAAGGAATGCTATATTGCTAGAGACTGTCCACCAGCTGAGTGAATTCAATTTTTCTTTCTGGGTATGGGTATTAGTCTCCCTGTGGGTACTTTACCTGGTGTTGTCATGAATCTCTTAGAGGTTATTCTGCTTCTTTGTAAGTAGAACAACTGGTTATGAATCTGTGGTGTATATTTTGTAATGAGTGCTTTGAGGATTGTATTTAAATATATTACTTTTGCAGGATGTTCTGAGTTCATTATTTTCTTCTTGTTTCTGCTGCTGCTCTTGATTTGCTTGATCATCTTTTGAGTTTTTAAAGAGATATGCTAACTATCACAGGAGGCACTGTAGTAAATTTGGCAGGTGTTACTTGATTTGGAATCTGTGATGTGGTGACCTTCTTAAGCACATGAGTAATTGTAGGCAATGATTTAAATAGGATAAGGCTAAACTTTTCTTGGTGGTGAGAGTGAAACTGGCTTGCGTTCTTTCTTTTCCCACAACCTTTGTGTTAAATTTAGGTTACTCAAGGTTACTCAAGTTCAGAAGTCTATCTTCCAATGCAGCTCTCAAATTTTGTCTGTCCTTGTTAAGTTTCAAGGCCTTAGGCTAAGTTATAATGTAGTCTGTCGGAAGACCTGGACTTTCACCCTTTTTGCTACTCCCTAAATGCTAAGGTACCATGGATACTTGCATCAGTATACACCTACCCTTCTGCTGTCTAAAGTCTTTCTTAAGCTTTAACTTATGAAACAGAAATATTTATTTGTTAACCTGTATCTGCTGCTTTCCGTCCTTTATGCCTAGCAGACTGGCTGACTGACACCATATCTAACTAACTGATAGTCTTCTTTCCTCCCACAGTAATACTGGCATCTCAGGAAGTCAAGTGTCAGATACCTTATCATTCAACCACCACTGTAAACCATATGGCTAACTGGGCAAAGAGAAGATCTGAGTTCTCCATTGAAATTCTGTAGAAACTTCTCTTCTGATTTCCCTAAGCCACCAGAGTTGTATAGACGTATCTTGATTATAAAGTTCCTCCTTGATTTTCAATAACTGGTATTGTCTCTGGGTTAGGGCACTTGAGCCTGAAGCCAAAGGTAAGATGTGGTTATGGCCAGGATTGTTTTCTTGTCTTTGCTTCCCTGACTCACAGCACATTACAAAGAAGCTTCATAATATTAAAGAAAGTGAAAAGGAAACCGCTCTGGGGCACCTTTTACTGACACTAACAGTTAACTAGGACCTTTCCTGATGGAAGTAGAAATAGTGTTGCACTAGATTATATTTGTGACTCATTTTCTGTATTACCCTTGTGCTTAGAAAGAAATGTTGTTACAAATGTACTATTCAAAAGAAAACAGAGGTCTAAAATGACCTATTAAATAGATTTGCACTTGTGCAAGAATTTTATTTACAGTGCAGTATGCACAAACACTTGCGTAATTTGGAATATATCTAGAATTTCATTTTTACTGTAAAGATGAATTTTATGGGAAAGCTCCAGTGCAAAGTAAAGTAAATAAAGCTAGATAGGGTGTTATACATGCAGTTCCCTATCTGGCCAGTTGAGATTAATGGATATGCTTATGGCTCATGTATTACTCTTGCCAGCTAACCAAAATTGAAATGTCACGTGCCTCAAATTATACATCATTGTTTTTAACTTGTAGCCTATCTGTGGAAAGGACAGAGTATCAGTGTGATTCTGTTAGGCTCTATCATTTGTTTTGACTGTGATTACTGGGTCATCTAGTTTTGATGAAAAGCTTCCTGTTAAACACTTAAGGAATAAGAACTTCTTTTCTAGGTCTAAAGGAACTAGTGACAGAAATGAAAGAGAATTGGTGGATCTTTAATATTAAGACTAAAATGTTACTATAGTAGAATTTCCAGTGATGAAGAAAAACTATGAACAATAATACAACAGATCTGCTTTCTAAAACAGAAATCCACAGTTACAACTTAAGTAATGGAATTAACTGCAGAATACTGATATGAAATCTCATGTATTTCTGCCTGTAGGTTCACAATGAAGACTGGAATGTACACAAAAACAGGTATGTGTGCATGCAGCAACATCAGTAGAGTGAGAAAACATTAGAACCTACAGAACTTTCAAGATGACAAGGCAACAGCTGCTACCAAGCCTCTGCTTTGTGACTAGGGCTGGGCAAGGAAAGTGGTTTCTGTGTGTGTGTGATGTGGGAAACAGTTGAAAACAACTTCTTCCACAGTAAGAATGTACTGAGGAATAACATGAATAGGACACAAAAGGAAATTGTGGAAGTGGATTCTTTGTGAGTAACAACAGTGCCAAAGGGAAGAACAATTAAATAGAAGCATGAACTGAGTGCCGAAGCAGTAATTTCTAAGGGGTTTTTATTTTTTTCATTGAGCAGAAGAGAGATTTAAATGATAGAACCCTTAGGCTTATGATCTTGCAAACTTTATTTTTTTTGAATAAACAGTGCTACTTTGCCAAATAGATTTCACCAAGATTTTGCAGCTTTTTCAAAACTATTCTAGGCATCAAATAACGATATTTTCAATGAAAATAATAAATATATTTTAAAAGCAAACAATGATAAAAGTAGCAAAATGAAATTCAAGCTGAAGGTCCTTTGGAAGAATTCTAATAGAGATAAGTAATGGAGTTTGCTTTCCTGTTTGCATCATTAATTTGCAATAAAACATGAATTAGGAACAATTTTCTAAAAGTGCCTTCTCTGTCTTGCAGTATGAGACTTGTCAGAGAATGTAATCTGTCAAACTTTTTTCCTTTTAAAGATCTGCTGCTTCTGACTTTCAGAGTAATTTGTAGATAACTGCTGTGCAGTCTAGATGTATTGTGTTGTTTTTGTGTACGATGGTTTTCCTCCTGTTGTCCTACTTTGTTATCCAAAAAGCAGGGAATTTTCTCTTATATTTGCAGAGTAAAGGTGTGATGAACAGACAAGTTGAAAGCACCAGAGGAGACTGCAGGTGAATAAGCAAAGCTCAGTAATACAAGAAATGAGATTGGCTATCAGAACAGTACAAAAGAGAGGTTCTGTTATTGACATTCAGGTTGTAGATCAGAAAAAGAAATTCCACTTGCGTTGCCCAATAGGAAGGACATAATGCTAATGGCTATGGCTTCCTGTCCACGAAACTGGACTCCTAAATGTAGGAGATCAGCAGGTACCTGTCAGACCCTCTGTTCTTGTCATTGTGCAATCAAAGTATGCTATGAATATTTTGATAACTTTCAAGTAACTTTCAACCTTCACATTGTTCAACGTGAAACTACAAGTAATTAATTCTGCTTTTATACATTTCTTGTGTTGTTACTATATCATTAACCCTGTCACCAAGGCTTTTGAAAGCAATCTGGAGTAAGATGCATCAAGCATGGTGTGATGTGGTGATTCTGTGTGGAATTTGCTGCATTGTGACTAACATTTTATCAGAAGATTCCAATTGTAAGCATCCTCTCTGATCCTCCAATAGCAATCAGAAAGATTTGTCCATTGCCATTAGATCTGCACAGAAGAAATAACAGCATCAGAGGTGAATTATGAGGGGAAAGAGGAAAAGAATCACAAAGTACTGGTTTCATTAGTGTTCTCTTGCAAAAAGAGGCTCCTATATACAATTGCTAATACAAAAGTAGACATGGAATGATGACATACATAAAATTGCATTACTTACATGTACTTAGGAACAATGCTACTAATAAAATAAACCTGAATCAAGCCCTGTAATGGGGTATCCAGATAAAAAGACTTAATTCAATGAAGCTTAAAAAAAAAAAGTAGAAGGTTTTTTTATTATTATTAAGGGGAAAAAAAAAAAAAGATTGTGAATAATACCTTATTTGTCTTCAAAAAACAGGAGAGAGACCAATGACTTAATATGGAAAATGTTTCATCTGGAACAGGCTCCTTTCAGAAGAGACTTTTAATTGTTATGTAGTTTACTTAAGGAAGAAGAGGCAAGTTTAAAACGCAGTGTATCCACACTGAAAAGCATGGCATAGAAAGAACAATTATGAGAGGGATTTCAAGAGATTAGAAAAAAAATCCAAAACTGTCTATTTAGGCTACTTTACAGAATTGGAGACTACTAATTATTTTTTGCCTTTAATGTCATTACTGTTCAGATTAAATTGTGTTGCTTTGCTAGTGGCAGCAGTGTGATATGTATCCTTATGCTCTGCATGACCACTAGTGGAACTCTCTGTTTCTGCCTGCAGCTTTTATCCTCATGTACCAAAGTACATTATGTGAATTTCATCTTGATCTCTGTTCTCTAAAGAGTTAAATTTTCTGAAAAAAAAAAAAACCCACCGGTGAGATTATTGAAGTGGTTTCTTATAGAAACTATTCACAAAAAATGAGACCTATTGTAAAATGTAAGGATTAATTTTTTAATCAGAGCTTTCTGAACTCTCACATTAAGCAGCTTTGTTATGCTAATTCCCTTATAAATGAATAATGGACTTATTCTCCCATTATTGCCTATCATTTTAAAAGGCCCATTTAGAAAATGAAGATGTCCTTTTCAGTTGAAAATTATGATGTGCTTTATGGCATAAGTTTTTTTTTTTTTTTCAAAATCGAGTATTTGCTCCCTATAACTTTCTTCTCCCCCTGCTCAACCTGTACTCATTTGTCAGTGCTCATATCAAATACATCCATAACCATTTGTCATAGAGATGTGTGCTGTCTGGAATGAAAACACAATCAGCTCTGAGAACAGAGATCCAGATCCACAAAGCTATTTATTTCCTTATGTACCTGTGGGTGTAGCCTTTGCTTCTATAGATATTTAAAATAAAACTCTGTGGTGAATTGGCATAGAAGAGAAAAAGCAAGAAGTGCAGCTGTAGAAAATAGTCAATTCAATCACAAGATAAGATTTATGTTGTATGAAAACTGTTTATTAGAAGAGCTTAGTTTTGCCACACCCTTCCTGTGTGATATGGGGGATGCCATCTTCTCTTGCTGAGTATGTATGTGTTGTCAGTCAAGCACAAGCCTCAGGTCCAAACCTACTCAGCAGTTAAATTTATGTTATCAGATCTCTTGCAGAGTGAACAGTGAGTTCTGTGTTTTCTGAGGTTTGGTCCTGGCAATGCTGATGCCTTGATGTGTTCTCTTCACTATGCAGAGACTAGAGATGAGAGAGGAAAGAGGACTGAACGTGCTGCATGCAGCTGGTGAACAAATATGCTGACCTTACTGTGTCAAAATGCTATTACAAAATGTTTCTGTTCTAATAATGTGCTCTTATGACTGGAGAACATGAGCTTCTTCAGTCCCAGGCCACGGCTGATAGAGTCCTGAAGGGAAAAGCCTTGGGGCTTGTCTTCTCACTACATTCCAGAGCAGTAGTAGGCCATTTACCTTTTCCTTGTGCTTAGGGTTTATATGGCCAGAGTTTGGCAGCAGGGGATCTGCAGGAGTGGCCTTTGTGAACAGAAACTGGAAACTTCCCCATGTAAAATAAAAGCTGATTCTAGCTGGTTCCAAAAGGGATCCAATCCACTGCTGGCTAGAGCTCAGCCATGAGCAGCATTGGTTTTGCCTCTTGTGACCACTAGCCTACTCTATTGTTAATTGGCAGTAAGCTACATTAATCTTTTCAAAACTGAGTCTGTTTTGCCTATGAGAATTATGGGTGAGTGATATCCCTGTCCTTATCTCGAACTATGAGCTTTTCCATCTTTTCTCCTGTTGTCCTGCTGAAGTGGAGAAGAAAGCATCTTGGTGGGTTCTATGCAGATAGTCAAATTTAATCCCCCACATGGCTTTAACGCAACATTGTGCCAGAATGGCCTGAGATCCTAAAGGGTCTCCATGGTATGCTTTTGTGAGATTGAAAGGTATTTATATACAGTCTAAATGGAGGCTGAATTCAAGCTGCCTGTAATGAGAAGAATTAAATCTCCTCTAAAACTTGCAGTTCAGTTTATCAGTTACATGTGTCCAAACAATCAACACTGTCCATATTGTCAGAAGATTTGTCTTCCTTAAGCTTCTTTTTGAAACCATATTTATCTTTCAGAATAGGCATTTGTGTGTCACTTTCTCAATATCAAAACAAAAATAATTCTCTTTGTACTTCATTCACCTTTTCTGCCTGGTTTGTAAACTCTTTCAGATTCGTGTCTCCTGATGTGGATGTATAGTGTATAGCGCAAGATTTATTAATGCCAAAATAAATGTCATCTTTTTTTCTTTAGCAACTCCTCATTTAAAGGGACAATTACATTGATGAGAACTGAAGATAAGATGGTTTATTTTCCATCTAATGCATCAAGAGATTAATAGGGAGGTAAGTTCATAACTCTCCTCTGATCCATAACCTATATGCTCCATAATTGGGCATAGATGTGATATAAATACATTATTTTGCATAAAATTGAACATGCAGTCATGATGCTTAATAGCACAAATAGTAATAAAAATGTAAAGGTTGAAGAGGATGAAGTTGTAGTAGCAAAGTTTTAAATAATAGCTCTGGTACTGATGAAGAATTTGGTTTCTTAATAGTAATTTAACTTGCTTTCCTATTTTAACTGCTTTTTTTCCTAGTTTAATTAATTTAATTTCCTAATTTCTTGTTGTTTTTGTACCTGCTAACTCTCAGTCCCTTAGGGATGAAAGCACAAGAAAGTCAGTGAAAGTTTATTTCTTCAGAAATATGAAGAGTTCATCCTCTGAATGGTGCTACAGTTCATGAAGTTAGTGAAAACACAAAATAAAGATAGCTCAGAGCGGAGTACACACTGTGCCTTGTTTTGGCTAACAGGCTGCAATTTGTAATGACGAAGAGTTAAGTGGTCAAGGCTTAGAGAGAATTAGAGATCAGAGAACACAGTTCTTTTCCAAACTAGTGCTACTTAAGCACACTTCTCTGAGCATCAACTACCATTTGGATAATGAAGAAGGACAGAGTTCATAGGAATTGCAGCTAGGTCTGTTATTGCAACATAAATTCACTATTCTTGTATGAGCTCTCAGTGTTACCTTCAATATCTCTAAGACTTTTTCTTAAGTTAGCACACAGTAGCTTTGTTACCTCATGGTTTGTTTTGAGGACAAGCACATTAAAATCAGGTGACTTTTAAATGATTATCAAAATGATAGTATAGGAAAGAACTCTTGTGTAGCAGTTATTTTTATCCTCCATCCTTGTTTTCTCAAATGTATCAGAAGTTGAATATTTAGGATGACAGAGGAGAAGAATAAAGAAGCATTCACAGCTGGGGCTCAGTTTTTATTTTTATCTTAGCCTTCTGCCTGAAAAAAAATCTTTTTTTTTCCCCTCATGTAAACCCAAATGCAATTCAATTTGGAATTCCAATTCAAAGTGCCAGTCTGTCTGCTGTCAGGAAAGGAGATATCTTTGGCTTAGTCTAAGAGACTCTGAGGGAGAACTTCCTTTGTCTTGGATGTCAAGCCAAGGTACAACTGAAAGGACCAAATGTGTACAATGGGATCCTCATTTAATGGACATATAAAGCCATAGTTTTTTACAGAAAGTTAGAGGGAAAGAACTCAGAACACTAAATTACAAACTAAAGGAGATGGTGTGATCATTTCCCTTCATTTTCACTGTGCGTTGTCCCTTAGAGACCTTCTCTGAAACAACATAAAATGTACAGCTTTGAATGATCCTGGGGTTGAGAAAAGAGGGAAAACATGCCCTCCAAAATAATCCTGCAGCTGCCTTTTGGTCTGTTCAATTTTACAGCTAATCTTTCAGCTGTCAGTTGTCCTCCCTGTAGCTGAGAAATGCTAACACATGCTATTTCTCCTGTCCCTATAGGCACCTCTTTTTGCCAAATTTACCCATGCTGCTCCTACAGTGTTCCAAGGCTGGGAAATTTGCTTGTGATTGGCCCTGTGCTCTGCCTAGAGGACTGTGGGGGAGGCATTGCTATCAATTTAATTGCTTATGAAAAGGTTAATAAATGAAATAGTGAAACAAACTGGGTCTTACTAAAAGTGGAAAAAAAAATCCTACTGTAACTGAGAAATTAGGTAAATCGACCCTTTATTTTCTTTATTTTCAGGTGTCTATCCCTGGGGCTTATCTGCTTTGGAACCTGCAACAGGAAAAGAGCCAAGTATTGGTAATTATCAGTGATTTATGAAACCCACACTTTTTTCCAGCGAAGTATTTGAGAATACTCCTAGTCTATCTTGTTCCCTTTCTTATTCTCTCTTCTATTATCTGCTGCTGCGTGATTCCCTCAATGGAAGTCAAAACTATTCATGTATTTTCCTAATTGCTCTGCATCTGAATTAAAAATAAATAAATCCCCAATGTTTCTTGTAACACAGGTGTTCTTGCTTATGTGAACCAAGTATGAATGCCTTTTTTTTTTTAAGAGGAAAGGAAAAGATTAAAAACAAAGAAGATGAAAATAAAGGGTTTCTGCTGGGTGGGTGTTTAAATGAAAGATTTAATGTTGAAGATTTGGCAAGTTGTAAAGGATAACTCAGAACATTTTCAGTCTTTTTCAAAACCCCTGTGTATCTCTTTGAGATGCATGCCCCTTAGGACTCAAATGATAAATAATGATAACCTGCCAAGCTGGTGTTTTGTCTTAAGTTACTGGGAACATCAGAGGGAAGCAAATATGCTGGATGAGCTAGTGCCCAGACATTGTACTAAGGAGCTTAAAGGTGGCTGAACAAGGTGTAGCTTCTTGGGTTCTCTGTATAGTGGGTAAGCCTCATGCTCAGGATACTACAAAACTGCTATGTTACATGTTCTTTTACTTTTTCTTGATAATCTTAAGGTTCCATCTACAGTTTTCAGGTGAGATTTAACCCAAAGCCTTTCAGTTCTGTTTCAGGTTCTCCCACTACTCAGTCTCATCTTTTATTTTCCCCAACTTTTGGAACAGAGTTCAAAAAAGCTTTTTAAAAGCTTAGTGATTTCCATTCCTACTTGAATATAACATGAATATATTTAAGAATTCTTCAGACAGTAATACAGACCATTATTACAAGCAGTGTTTGGTCTCAGACTGTTATGTTTTTCAGCTAAAAACATGGGCACTTAACATGTATGTTTTTCTATTCTACTGTGCAGGACACAGGGCACTGCAGGCATTTCATACTGACCTCCTCCTGGGTGATAGAGTAAGAAAGTTGTTTGGGCCAGTAAAGCAGAAAAGCAAAACCGTACTGCATTTGTGTCTATCTGGGAGGCCAGAGATTTAATACATTTAATAACCAGCTAAAAGAGTCAGTTGATAACAAATAGATCTGTAAATACTAACTGATGAAAAAGCCCCTTACACATGAATCTGAAACATATGTATTTTCTAAACTGCTGGTGTTACTACGAATATTAGGGAAGGGTGACCTGTATTTTTCTCTGTGCTTTTCTTCGTAGTTCAGCTGTTTGATTTCTCTTCTTGCAGTGAAATCACAGTCTTTTACCACTGTCATGCCTATGTAATTATCAGGTTATGAAAACAGACTATAGATGAAAGTGAAATGGAAAAAGAGGAATGTGCTGGTTACATGAGTGCTGTCAACAAATAACTGTTAGTCTTCGTTTTTACCAGAAAATAATTGTAAAAGGCTTCCCCAGCATGTGAAGGGGGTGTTCTTTAAAAAAATGTGCTAAATTTTAGCACCTCCTATATCAGAAATTCTATTATGTTTCTATTTTTTAAGAAATATAATACAGAGATAAATTTTCACTCCATTTCTGTTCTTTGCCTCACTACATGTTGTTCATAACAAGTGATGCAGTGCAACCTTTCTATAAGGCTTAATCCCAAACAGGATATAAAGCATGCAAAGACTGAGTGTAGAGCAGCTTTGTAAGAAGTTGTGAATACTGAGAAGCATATGAGTATTTTGAAAACAGAGGGCAAACATATACTCTCAGTCACATTATTTGTGGTTGTGGCATTTGGGCATATGGACAAATATGATGGGAAAATGTGCTTCACCAGAGGTGTAATGACAGAAGGATCAGCATGATAGAAGGGTTCTATAAAAGAAGGGAAGAAGATTGCTTACCCGTATTAGATATCAGGTTCACAGGGGAAAGCTCCACTAAGGAGGAATCTCCAGAAAGAGATACTTCCCCATTGCCACTCAGCCCTCAAATGGAGTTTAAGAGAATTGGAGCCAAGCTCTGCCCCCTTCCCATTAAGCAGTTGAATGGCCTTCACCCAGTCTTTTCCAAAGGTGGCTCAGGCCGTGACTCAACACTTTGCATACAGTGGTATTTTGCAGAACAGAATTGTATTTCAGAAGAAGCCTTCTCAATACCTGGTGCACAATTTAGGGGAAAAGAAAAAAGATCTATTGTTACAAAAGTTACACGAATTGCAAATATCCTCCAAGTAACGTATACTTCCTGCTATTTTTCCATTAAATTAAGCATATTATTCTTTCAGCTGCCCCTCTACCTACCTAAAGACTGTTTCAGCAATTCAGCATTAGGAGTAGATTTACTGATCTAGACTTAAACACCAATTTGCTGTCATCTCAGTTCATACTTCATTATTAGGCATAGATACACAGCCAGAAAGAACTTTTAGGTGGAACTCAGCATGATATCAGGGATAGAAATGGAAAAGCCAACAAAAACTCTTATTTTTCTGCATTTTTCAGCTAAACTAATATCTTGGGACCAGTAGAAAATCAAAAGTAATCATTAGATATGAAAGCAAAACACAAACATCTGGATTAAATATTGATACACGCAGACAACCAGGGTAAAACTTTCATTACTTGCAAAGGAGCCAATATTTTACCTAGGTGTTCATAGTTGTGCAGAAGAATTGTTGTGGCGATGTGTTCTGTATTATATAGATAACTAATGTGATATGGATCAAGTTATTGCTGTATGCTGTATTTAGCCAGTGTGAAGACAGAAGTTTTAGGATTAATCATTGATGTAAGAAGGGCCAGACTTCATAATTGCAAAAGACAGACATGATTGGAGATGTGTCCTTTTCTGAATCTGTTTTCAACCTTGAGCTGCTTTATTTCTTTCTCTTGTTTTGAGATTTTTCTCTTGGGGATTGCCATCAATTAGACATCCTGGTGTTAATTTTAGCCAAAGGACATGAGAAAACATGGAAATTATCATAAAATAGGTAATTATGCTTAATGCACTCCCTGATTATTCCTTTTTAATTGAATGGTCTAGCTGAAGGAAAGACCATAGTAAATGGAATAAAAAAAACAACATAGTACTCTGCACATGTATTACACTTTGCATCATTAAAGCGTTATATAAATTAGCTAATTGATGTAACAAATTTTTGATTTTTTTTTTTTAGAAGACAGGACATATTAATGAAAAGCAGTATCAACACACAGGTTGGTTATCCATGTCAGTGTTAACTAAGTAAGAAATAATAGAAAAATGATGCAAAGATCTCATGTAAAATCAGCATGGAATAAACATCCTCTGGGTTAATTTTGGTTTTGTTTCAATTTAGCTAACAAAAATTCCCAAGCAAACAAATACAAATCCAGAGCACTCATTCATTTTATGGAAAGTAGCATGCAGGCTTGATGTCAGCATTTAGAACACAGATCACTCACTGTTAATTATGGTGTTTTATTTTGTTGTTGTTGTATTTTTTGTTTTGACTTTATTATTTGTTAACTCTTTGTCTACATATCTTTTCTACAATCTGTCATTTCATATTAGGGCCTCAAATCTGGTATGGGTCAGGATGTTTTTCTTTTCCTTTTGGACCACAAAGAGTTTGAGCTTCCTTATATGTACCTTTACACTGTATCCTGATAGTTATTGTTGGGGAAAATTCTCTGTAGTGATGGTACAGAACTACTGTGTCATCAGTAATATGGACAGCATACTGTTGTTCTCATATAAAGTTCTTGTTTATATCAGTGAGAGGGTTGGGCTTAACTGAATTAGCATGCAGTCAGAAAGACTTTATCTGTTTTCCTGTTCACTAAATTCCATAAAAGTCCTGTGATTGTTCAGTAGTCTTCATTGTAATTTCTGTTCTTTGTCTCACATTTCTGACTATCAAATTTACCATAAAAAGCTTCAATAAATATGTAACAACTGCTTTGATTTTGTCACATTTAGCCACTTCTTTGGTATGCAGAAAGCACAGAGTGGAACAATGACTCTAGGCTTGCTTGCAGAAGAAAGTGTTTAGGAGTAGGAAATTTAGATTTACATCTATGTCAGTTGTACAGGCACATATATCAGTAAAGTCTATAATATTATTTGCACTTCTGTGATTCATCCAGTTGATCCTATGCTGTTTGCGCCTTTTAAAATTAGCCATCATTGAAACACATACCTGATAATGAGTTACACTGTTCTTTAAGTCTAGCTGTTTAGATATCTTTGAGGATCTGAGTAGAAAATAGTTTTATTTTTCTGTGCTATTCTGAAAATATTTGAGACTTTCTACTCAATAGAAGGTTCATGAAATTCTTGAAGAAGTTGCCATTGATGCCTTCTTGCTTAGAAGCAGGAAGCCAGATTTGACAGTAAGAACATTACTTCATGAGTTACTTTGCTAATAACTGTAAAATACACCTCAATAAAGTCCTCCCTTTTGTTAACATCTGTCACATTTTAAAACCATAGAACAGGTTTTCCAATCATGGCATTTCATTTGTAAAATGTTGCAATGGTGATATCAATCATCTGAAATAAAAAAAATGTTTGAGTTATCCTATGTGAATTGCTTAGTTCAGAGATATTTAATATATATGCATGATTTATGTGTAACATATGCACATATAGGGATATAAAACAGGTATCCAAGAGTAATTCTGCTATAAGAATACGAGCAGAAAAGTAGTAAGTTGCAAGCATAGCAAACTCTCTCCTCCTCAACCACATTCTTTTGTAAAAAGGTGCAGGTGTTCACCACATGAGAAGAGAAGGAATGAAAACTTTAGGAATGCTCTGTATGCAATAAATTTAATGCAATGTTCATGTGCACATCTGTTATGTATTGAAGTGTTTTTACTAGCAAATTTAAGGTATGTAGGGAGATAAAAGAACTACAGCTAAAAAAGGGGGAAATGAGTTTACATGAAGCAACACAAAGATTTTCTGCTTTCAGTGAACACAGTGATCAGTTTTAAAGCTAGTGACAAAGTAAGGTCATTCCAGAAAGATGTACGTTATCAAAGTATCATAAAGAAAAGACCTCTGAGATCATCCAATCCAACCATCAGCCTTACCATACCAACTAATTTTGTAACTCAGTATCACATCCATACATTCCATGAACACCTCCAGGGAGGTAACTCCACCACCTCGTGCAACTTAAGGTCATTACCTCTCATCCTATGATTCAAATGGATCAAATTGGAGATTTTAACTTGTATACAGGTTTGGTATTAGAAGGCAAGAAGTATCTGAAGATTCCTTTGATAACTCTATTAAAAGCCACATAACTTATTTTTAATTTCCCCCCCTCCACAGAGCATCCTCCTCTGTTTCCCCCCATGGGTATCGTCTTTAGTTTTTGAAGTCTGGCATTATTCTCACCATTATTTGAAAAGGCATAGAATAAACAAAGTAATGTGACCTCCTAAAATACAGTCAAAAATGATACTTTGATTTAAAAGCTATGGTATGGATGAATAATGTAAAACTGTGTACAGTTAACAAATGTACAGTTAGAAGAGTGGTGTGGTTAGAATGGTACTTTACAGTTTTCTAGTTAGAAAGTTTTCTGTGGTGGAAAGAGACAATTAAAAATTAAATGCTCACACTGGAAAATTCCAAAAAGAATAGATGTCCTTTTCACCAGTCAACCCTTAAATGGGGTCTAGGAGAGGTGGAGCCAGGCTCCACCCCTTCTGGTTACACAGGTGAATCTCCTCCACCTGTGCTCTCATGGCTGACCCAGTCCTTGCCTCAGGTGATCAATCAGTGGTTCAGGCCGTGACTCAATAGTTCCCATACAAACTGCAATGATTTTTATTTTATTTTTATTTTGCATAGATTAGAAAGCCCGTGAAAGCCTCTGGCAATTGATAGAAATTTTTACTTTAAATTTGACAGATTTTGAATCAAATCCAGAATTAAAAGGGACATTGCACTGGTTCTCTCTGAAACTCCTACAATTTACTTCAATAGAGAAAAGTATAAGTATTATTTCATGTGAAGAATTGCTCCTACTTTGGTACCAGAGTTTATCCATCCCTTTCTTTTTGTATGAATTCTAAAAAAGTAACCCCAAAGTAACTAGTAGAAAAATACAGAGAAACATGCTCATGGATTTCAGGCAGTTTTCCAAGTAGTTCAAACACATAAGGACAACAGACAATTCTTTGACCTATTGTGTGAGCATACATAGCTGAAGTCTGAAAGGTATGCTAACAGAATATTCCTTGTAGTTTTCAAGAAGAAAGAACTCTTTATGACCCCAAGTTTTTACATTTTCACATTATGTAGATTGACTATTTTGATAGGCTAAGGTGACTGATAATAGCTGAGTCTCAAGGTTGAAATGAATCTGATTGTCTGTGAATTGGTAGAGAAATGAATACTCAAAGCAATTGTCACATTGTTGGCATTGCTTAGATGAAAGTCAACTAAAACTTTGAAGCAGTTAATAATCTTGAGAATGGTCACTGAGTGATAATATCAGCAAAATTGAAATGATAAATCAAAATACAATAGAAGAAAACAATAATAAAAAGCTGGATATTGTCTTTCTTATCAGTTTCATTTTGATTGTTTAGTTCTGAAAGGGGATGGAATGAAATGATCTCTCTTGCAATGGAGAAAATGTCACAGTCACCAGCTACAGGCTGAGGTCACACTGAATGTGATAGACCATCATAAGAAGCCCAGTCCATTAGGGAAACTGTTGTATCCATACTGTATTTATAAGGTGTTACGTGGCAAATCTGAGTTTGTTGTAAAACTGGAAAAATGTGAAGCAATCCTGATTTAGATACGTCTGCCCCAAAAACTAGTTATGAGATATACTCTGGTCTTCAGTGAGATTGTATGTATCATCACGTACAAACCAGTGAGGAGTCCTCTGGGCTAATATTGATTTGGGATGATATATCTGTACACGGTGTTGCAAATTCATGTAGGCTTACTGATTTAGCATTAATATATTGGTCTGAAATTTGCAATGATTTAGGAGTAATTAAAAAATCTCAGCTGTAGGAGCAGTATGGATATGCATGTGAGGTAATCACATGCTCTTCCAATTTAATTTGCCACAGAATTTGAATCAACACCAGCCCTTTAGATAAAGATCTGATCTCAGTCTTTGTGATAGATTAGTCCACAGAGAGGCAAATATTCTGTGATTCATAACCCTGTCAAGTTCTTTAATGTTTTTGGAAGGCCAACTGTAAAATTATATTGGGATACTCAATATTGAAAGGCTAGTTAAATAATTTTACGATGGTGGAAAAAGTGCTGAATGCAATAGCAAATGTTTAGAACAAAAGCTGTTTTAATTGGTTTACAAAGGTGTTTTGAAAATGAATGTAAGGCACTGCACTCTTTAAGTGCTTCTACCTAGTAACAACCCCTTACTCTCTACATTGTAAGTTACTGAAATGCATGCTAAATGACTTGTATTGTTCCAGAGATAGAGCTTGGACAAGGAATAATAGAGAAACCAACTGTAAGAAAAATAGAGAGGAAGAAGCTATTGTATCTCCAAAAGCCTGTTTTTTGTTGTTGTTGTTTTCTTTTATTGTTGTTGTTGCTGTTGTTTTTGTTTTTTGAAGGTTGATCCAGTTGTTTGATCAGAATTTTTGCTTATGGAAATTGCTAGAACCATTGACACATCTGCTTAATAGGGAACAATGTTTACGAGCAGTATATGCAATTTAATGGTAATAACTGCAGTGAATTACTGTGCACTAGAATATCTTCCAAGTCTTGTATCTTTCATCACACACCTTTTTTTGTGCTCAGTAATCCCTAAACTTACATAATACAGAGAAAATGGCATTCAAAGTGATCTTTATGAACGTTTTTTGTGTTTCATAGCTTGAAGATAAGAGCTTCTGTCTGCTGTGGAAAGTCTCTGTCAACAGAATCTGCTTGATCAAAGCATCCTTTGTCAGTTATTAGTAGAAGGAGTGAAAATCCACTAAATTGTGATTCTCTGTTATCTGTAGCATTTTCAGCTTGCAGCTTTTGCAATTTTCATGCTTTCAAAATTGTAACAATAGTTTAACATTTCAAATATGTTTTGGGCATGCAGCTAGGAGAATATCGGGAAGTGTTTGTTTCTTTTCTTTAGAGAATAATTGAGGGTGCATTTGTTTGTTTGTTTTTCTTTCTGTTTTCTTCCTCATTCTGTTCTATTCTCCATCATTTCTAGTTTCTGGACTTCTATGTCATGCCTATATAAGCTATTAACCATCATTGTTGAATGGGTCCCTGCTTAGCTCTCCTGGTAAACTAAGCTGCTGTCACATTTAGGGCACTGTAAAAAACAAAGAAAAACTGAAACACTTTCTCTGTAAAAGCAAATGATTCCTATAGATGCAATTGAAAGACATGAAAAGAGTGAGTAGGAATTAATGTTGGACTGTTTGCTTATATCCTCCTGTTTCTGTAAAAAGGTACCCTTCCAGTATCCTCTCATCTCTTTTAAGTTATTCACTGTTCATTTTAAAAATCTGAATATAGTGTGTTTCCCCTTTCCTGTTTCCAATATTTTTAAACAGTTGAATCGCTCAAGTGACTGATTTCCTCCACTATGCTTCATTAAGTAATTGAGTCAAATTGATTCAAAATAAAGTGACACTTTATTCCACAATGATTGGTTTGAATCAACATTTACCTTCTTTTTTTTTCCTATTGCCTCTTTATCACACACTTCTTATCTTCAGTCTTCACAGAATTCTTTTATTGTCTTCAGCAAGGCAAGTAGTGATCATAGGCATTGTTCAGATATATCTGCAAAGAATACTATGTCAGAACCTTTGTGCTCCTAGATGATGATTAGAGCAGTTTTTAAATTCCTACTTACTTTCACATCACTCAAGAAAAATATCTCCAAGCTATTTTTTTCCAGATTACCTTGGAAGGTTTTCAGAGAAGAAAAAAGAAGCGAGAAAAGAAGGAAAAAAAAAAAAAAAAAGAGAGAGAGAGAGAAGGAATTAATAATACATTGAAAAACATGCAGAACTAAAAAATGTTTGTCAGAGAATAAAATTTGTAAGTCCTCTAAAAAAATGTCTGTCAAACTGTAAGAAAAAACCTAACTTCTTTTTTAGAGGATAATAGAAAATATATGGGGAAAAATAAGAGAAAAATCTATTCAGTTTT
Organism: Perdix hodgsoniae; assembly: GCA_035772895.1. NCBI lineage: Eukaryota > Metazoa > Chordata > Aves > Galliformes > Phasianidae > Perdix > Perdix hodgsoniae. The sequence goes on along the minus strand of JAPSGF010000019.1, from coordinate 9,656,228 downwards.
TTCCATTGAAAAAAAACGGAGAAGATAGTGACCAAAGGAAAAGAAAAAAAAGTCAAGGCATTCATCAAAAATGTTTCCACACAAAGTATACAATCAGGTCTTTTTTCAATGCCTTTCTTTATAATTCACTGATTAACATTCTAAATCATTGAGAGTTTTTGACTGGACACTGAATGCCTGAAAATCGGAGGATGTATCACTGTAATCACTGATTCCAGATGTATTCCTGAACTTCAGTCCTTCATTAGCATATCAGTTATATTATCCATGACATTAAATTGCAACAGATGAAAGTAATCAAGAAACAAATAATAAACCTGAAACCTGCGTATCTGTGGCACTTCCTCTTCTGATAGCTGCTGGCAACAGCAGGTTCCTTTAATAGGAAAAGTATACTTCTAAAATGTCAGTGATTGCAATCAGATTTTCTTTGAATGTATTTGCTTAATATAGCAAGAGGAAAAGAAAATAAAAAGAAGAAAATCTGTTTTTATTTTCTCTTTGGTCTGAATTCATCTCAGTATCATTATAAAAACACCAATGCTTCATTGGTTAAGTTGCTCAACCAGATTAATGTTCCAGTACTTTTTCCCAGAGAATAGATCTAGACTTATAGACTGTAATATGGCTAATGATCCATTTCTAGTCTTGCTATTGTTGGAAGATTGCTATTTATAATTTCTTATATGCACAATGTGCATTTTAAAGAATATTACCAAGGGGGAGAATGCTACTGATGCTAATCCTTTAGTATTCAAATAACAAAACTAATCCAGTCACCAGGACTGCAATGATATTATCTCATGCAAACAAAAGCAATTCTGTACTATGAAAATATATATAATCACTGTCTGTCTTGTGTTTTTCTTTACTATATCTTGATTTTTCTCATTTTTGGGAGGTTAAATTTATTTCATAATGAAACTTAAAATCCAAGAAACTCATTTTCAGCATGTGACAGTATTCCTGTGTACACAATTTAGGCTGAAATGAAGGCACATGCAGGCTTGTTATCACCTGAATTACATGAGTAGTCATTATTTTTAATATTACCAAAGTCATTTTTGAATAAACTTTTTTTTTTTTTTTTTTTTTTTTTTTGGTGCGTGTATGTGTAAGACATTTTGTGGCAAGCTCTGTTTATTGATCCCATTCCACAGAGCAAGCAAGAATACTGAACTGATTATCCTCGAATCCCATCAGCTTGTGTTTCTGATGTGGATTTTGGAATGAAGGAAAGCAAAATGAATCCAAAGGTGGACATAAACTTTGATGGTGTAAATATCGCTGATTTGTGAAGAGATGCAAGCCACACTGTAAAAATGTACTGGTGCTGAAACATGCTTGGTAAAGAAAAAGTCATCACTGGCTCCAGCGCTTTTAAGTTTGTGACTCTTGAAGGCCTGCCTTTCCCTTTTACAACTGTTTAATGTCCACTGTTATTATTGATGCTACTTTCTATCCTGTGGTGCAGAAGCTTCATTTGAACAGAACAAACCTCAAAGGGCAGTTGCCCCGAGGACATAATAGAGTAATAAGATGCAAGCAGGAGAAATATGGAATATGAAAGTAATGGTGACACAATAAACTCCTGTTAGATCAAAGGCAGAGAGGCAGATTGCCCTTAGGACAAGGACACACACTTGCAAAATGGCATACTTTGTAAATGAGATAAAGAGTAAAATGGGGGAAAAAAAACAGCAAACACAATTGTTCAATGCGGAGCAAAATGCAGGGAGATCTGATTGGTGGTGTGATTGATTGAAGGAAAGTTACACTGATCAGGTCTGTGCATTAATAGGCTGAAACAGGGAACACAAATTACACTAATGAATAATGTATATAACATGTTTGTTAGCTTTATGTGTTCACAGGATTTTACAAACATTAAATGAATCACAGAACTGTATTGCAAAGGCTGAGTTCTGTAATTGTAGAAATGTACAGCAGAAGTGACTCTCTGAAGGTTATCTAGAATATTTTTCTGTAGGAGGTAAAATCAGTCATTCCCAGATTACACCAGCAACATTTCTATAGTTTTCTTAATTACATCTAATATGTCGAGTGAAGGAGATTCTGTAGCCACCTTGGGTTGCTATTCACAACTTTCATTGATATAATTAGAATGCTTTTCCTAATACTGGCTTTATTGTGTGTTGTCTTTAATGAAGACAATCTATTTTCCTTAAATGTCCTAAATGATATAAATAAATATTCTTCTTATGGCTGAAAAATTGGCTGAGTAAAATGAGTCAACAGGGAAGGTGGATTTAGTTCAAAGACATGAAAGCAGCACTTTGCTCAGTTACTTAATATAAAATTGTGTGCCAGATAGTTCTTAATGTACATACTTCTAATTACTCTCTGTAAGACTTTTAAATACTTGTGAGCATGATCGGACACAGTAATATATAGTAAGTGTACAGTCAACAAATGTACAGTTAGAAGAGTGGTGTGGTTAGAATGGTACCTCACAGGTGTCATAGTTTGAAATATTATTGTGGTGGAAATGAGACAGTTGAAGAAATGCTCACCCATATCCAAGGACCTAGGCTCACAGTAGAAAACTCCAAAAAGGAGAGATCTTCCAAAAGAGATCCTTACTCAGGGGCAGTCAGCCTTAAATGAGATCTGGGAGAGATGGAGCTAGGCTTCACCCCTTCTGGTCACACAGGTGAATCTCCGTCACCTGTGCTCCCACGGCTGATCCAGTCCTTGCCTCAGGTGATCAATCATTGTTCAGGCCGTAACTCAATAGTTCCCATACAGTAAGTCTTTACAAATGATTCAAGAAACATAATACATGGACTATGTATGAAGTAGCCTTACAATGAATGTGCAATATAGGATGAATTCACTGTCTTCCTTCACAAAACAGAATCTGTTGTATATAGATGGAGTAAAAAATCAATGAGTGAACAAGAGTACAGATTCTGCCTCAGATAGTTTAAGGACTCTTACACACAGAATTCTTGTCTCCCACCATAAAGTCACTGTTAAAGGTAGGCAAAGCATACAGCTTTATTTTGTTCTACTGTGCATATATCAAACATGGTGATCTAATAACAATTAGGGACTTCAGTCTTTAGATCACTTAATCTCTTTGGTGACTATACTTATATTTATCAAAAAGTAAGAATTTTTCCATTCTGTAATTTGTAGAGGAAAGGCTTTTTAAAAAATATTATTATTATCATTATCCTTTCTTTATATTCTTGCCTTGAAAAATGTAGCCCTTCACTAATGACTTACAAACATTCACCAGTTCAGGCTATGCAATCATAAGGAGGAGAACTTTTTTCTGACATGAACAAAATCAAAAGCAGACAGGTAAAATGAAGCTTGCTCATCTCCAGTCTTTAAATAGTTAAAAGTATCTTTCACTCCATACAGCACATAGCTACCAAAGTAGATTTTATCAGAAAGAATAAAAATATTATTCACTTCAGTGTTTTCTGTCTGTTAAAAGTGGTGGCAGGAGAGGTGGCTGCTTCATATGAAAAATCTTATTTACTTAGAAAGTCTCATGACAAGAAAAAAAAAGAAGAAAAATGCTGACAATAATATTTTGTAACTATATTTACTTTTTCAACTCTTCTGAAATATATTTCTTTTCCTGTGAGTTTGACTACTGCAGAACCTTATCTGATGCATTAGACAGACTAATTTCTATGTAAGTCTGCCAGTGTGTATTTTTGCATGGAAAAAATATGGTCACACTGAAACCATAATACATTTATTATTTATTAAAAAAAATTTGGTTTTGTCAGTCTTACTAGCAAAGCCACTAAATCATACTGACTCGTCAGTAAATGTCTGCAATCTGTATGCCCTCAATTAGCTTCCTAAAATACTTGTATCTACTGGAACATAGTGGGACTACTGTGCCATTTGTTTTATTAATATTCAGAATCAAATATATCGAATTGTGTGTAGTGTCATTTTAAGTCATGCAAAAACATATAATTACATGGTACATACAAGATAAAATTATTTACAGTGCAAAGTCTTCATCAGTTTTCATCTGCTGAGCACAGAAGAAAAGCAATTTTAGTTGTTCATCTGAAATTTAAGTAAAGAAGTAGAAATGATTTTTTTTCAAGACCCCACAGCAACGGCACAATCATCAGTACCATCAGTTTGCAACAGGCTCTTCCTGACTGGAACAACATGTATAATCAAGAAACTGGATCAAGATGGATTTTTCTTCCGCCTGTGGTCAACTATCCATCCAGACATATATTTATATCACGAATCAATCATTTCTTATCCCATGACAGTGCACACAAATTGGACAGATTCTGTTCAACAAGTCAAATATAAGCATAGTAAATGGTCCTTCTAGTCTTTGGGTACCTTACTAGAGAATCAAAAATCAAAGATCTATAGAGGCATGCTAATAGTCTTTCTTAGTGCTGGAGAAATAGGAAATAAACTTGCCTCAGCTACAGTTCTTCCCAAATCTATACTACATTCCCTACCTTTGAAGTTGTCACAGCATAAGATGACCTATCAATCAGAAACTATTACAGAACAATGTGATGATATATGTTTGATGAAATTTAAAGTTTTTTTTTTCTTCTAGAGATTCAAAGTTTCAGTCTTTTTGTTCAGAATGGAGACCTTATCCAAGGTTTCTTTCTCAGCATTCACACTTTTAAATGTTTGTACAACTTACATATAATTTTGTCAGCTGTATTTCTCTGAGACTTTGAATGCAAGAGTTTTGGAACTATGTGTTATATTGGTGCATAAGCTCCACCTGGCACCACAAGGTGCGAGCCTCAGCTACTGTTTCTTGGCATTATCAAGATAGTATCCAAGGTAATGATAAGATTCTGTGATATTGTCTGGGCCAGGGGAACCTTCTCTTCTCTTCCAATTTATTCTGAGTTTGAGAGTGTCCCTGGTGTCAGGTGTTAACAGATTGCCAAGTAAGCACTAGGTAAAAATACATTTCTGTCAGAATGACACTTTCTCTGAATCCAGCACATAAAATGGCTGAACTAACTTAGTTTTGGGCAGCTGGGTGATTTGGGAAGACATTACTAGGCACAATTTATAGTAGACTATAAAGAACATATTAAAGTTCCAAAGCACTGCTAGCAATCTCATACAACTGGATCTGGTTTCATTTCTCAGACACTACTTTTTACCGCAGTGCCTTATGGATATGCAGAAGAGAAACTAATTCGTGCCTTGGTTGCCTTCTCTTGCAGATGCTTAGGTGGTAGAAGCATAGTTTGAGCCTGTTACCTTAAAATAAAATTCCATTTGATGTTGCAAATACTTTAAAAGTGTAGTCCTAGCGGTTTGCTAGGTGCTCTTAAAGCCCTTCCAGGCTGACATATTTACTTAAATATGTCAGCCTGGAGGCAGCTTAATTCTCCAAATCAATATACAAGGGGAAAAAAAGTCAGCTGGTGTTTGACAATAAGATAATACAAGTTGTATGACTCCTTTCAGCCTGCTCAATTATTATGAAGGCCAGGGATTATTTAACACACTTAAGAGTTGTTAATTTTCATAGCAGTAGCTTGCAGACAAGCCTAAATTAAAACAGACTGCTGCTGTGCTGCTGCTTTGGATAATCTCTCAGTTAGGTGCTCTGAATTTCCAGACAAGTTCATTAAGCACAAACAGACAGAACTGCGGAATTTACACATGCAAAATATTGCCAAGCAGATGTCAGAGTTTGCTGTACTGGGCCGTGCCAATGCTGCATTCTTCTCCTATTTGCATATCACCTCATGTTTTCTGGTATTATGCTAATTGCTGCTATATATAGTATATGGCCACATGCTATCAGAGTTTAAAATAATGTTATGGCATTTTATCTTGAAATGTGGAATAATTTATTAAGAAGTAGTCAAGTAGATGTATTTATAAATAAATGCAAAAATGACTGACTTTTGATGAAACTGCCAGGCATAACTCAATGTTGCGCATGTACTGAACTGACCCAGAACCTGATTCAGTCCTTATTCACTATTCTGTTTGCAAATAACTATTTCTTCTCTTTCTGAAAACTCACAGTCATTAAGTAGCTCAATAACATTAATAGTTTTGTGAAATTTGTATACTACTTTGCATTAGAACCTGGAAAGTCTGGCTTTCTGTAAAATATGCTTAATGTCATGTTAACTGAATAGTAAGATCAAATGTAAGGAAAACGGTGATTATATTTCAAGGTAGAATGCTACTGGCTTTTGCAAGTAGTATCTAGCTTATGATAAGAGAAGAACGGTAAAGAGAAAACAATAAGGAAGATGGATGAGTAAGAGAAAAGGATTTTTTTGACAAAATTTTGAGGTTCTCAATAAGTATTGGTGCTGACAGTGGGGTAGGAGGATTCCTTTGAAGGGACTGAAATAATTGAATACTACGTATGATTAATTACATATTCTCTTGCAGAGAATATGTAATCCAGCATTATTTTCTGTCTTCTAAATTTTGGCAGGTTAACTGAAAGGTTATTTTTTTTATTTATGTTTTAATTAGCCATTAATAATCAAACATATACCTAGACATATCTATTTATAAATACAGGAAAAGTTCCAGAGAAGGACTGAATAGTCTGATGTCACCAACTTGAAAATCACAAGAAGAAATATAATATTGGAAGAACCACAGGAAATATTTGCTAAATACAAGAATCGATTGAGAACATGAGCAAATATTTTCAAAATATCTGTAATACAGATATAGATCTTGTCCAAACAGGAGCATGACAGAAGAGGACAGGATGATAAAAATAGTCTGAATTCATTTTCCAACAGCTTAGATTTTTGAGATAACTTTTTAGAGTAAAATATTTATATTGAACTTCACTTTTATAGATCACTATCACCTTTGTCCACTAACTAGAAACTAAAGCAATTTAATTGTATGTATATATTCATATACAGACACAGATATATAAATATCTATAGATGCATAAACATGTGAATATATATATATACACACAATTATTTGTCATTTTGGAAGAAAAATCACTAGATTTTTGCAGACATCTGAGAAATTTGTTACCAAACCTGAATTCTGAAACCAGTTGAAGACCCCTATAAAATTTGCTTCAGCTGGGCTTTGAGCCCATAAAGATTTTAAATGTGGCAAAGTACTTAAATTTGAGATCTAATTTGAGAATCTTCAAATGTGTGACATTAATAGTTCATAATTTCATGTCAAAGCAATTTTGTTTTCTTTTTCATGTTGGATGACAAACTGAGAACCTGAAAAGAATCTTTTCTGAACAAACTGATATTAAGATCTTCTATGGCTTTTTAAAAAAGTTTAAATTCAACTGCAAACCTAACCACACAAATTACTGTAATTATAGCATTATTTTGTTATGTTTGAGCAGTCATTCAAATTGCTGTATAAATGACATTAAATTCTCATCTGAGTAATTTTTGATGAAACATTTTAATATGTGATCAGTTCCTTTACCCTCAGATGTACAGCCTCCTTTTTATGTATTTGTTCCTACCTTCTTTTTTTATACAAGTCATCCATTTTGAGTTAATATATGTTCATCACTCAGAACAACAAAAGTATTAAAAGCCCGTTGCTTTTTCAATTGAGATTTCATACAATCATATAATCATAGAATGGCTCAGGTTGAATTGGGCCTAAAAGCCCACCCAGCCCCAATCCCCTGCCATAGGCAGGGCTGCCACTCATCAGGCTGCCCAGGATCCCATCCAACCTGGCTTTGAAATAATTTGGTTGTACTTTTGAATAAGGAATAAGGCAAATAGTGTTCTTCAAATATAAGGGAAAGCAAAAAATCAGATGCTGGGGGACAAGAACAGTAACCAATTAGCACTGTCAGTGTAAGTTAAATGGTAGCAACACTACCTGAAAAAAACAGAAAAATATAGTCCTGATAACATGGAGAAATTCAAATAAAATCACTGGAAAGCAATTTCATGTTTTGTAATTACAGTCAAGATTATGGTGTACCTATATTAATGAATTTTGGTTTTACAAATAGTTTCTTCCTTTCTTAAGACTTTCTGTCTTCTGATAGCTTACTTTGGCCATTGGCAAGTAGATTTTGAAATAGTCTCTGTGACAAAGAGGATGGTAAAAACCTGTCAAAATTAGTATTACTATGTGTCTGCTTTCTCTAAAGTGCTGACATAATAATGCATTATAACTTCTTTCTTTAACATGGCAAAGGAATCTGGAGTCGTTAGAATATATATATATTTAATATTTTAAAGACCTGACACATGTTTGGCCCTATCAGAGTATTCATAAAATCTCAATCAGAACACTTCTTTTTTGCCATATTGTTTGGTTAACCTTGAATGAGTCTATTTACTGAATGTTTTGATTGCTTACTGATTATGGGGAAAATTGTCAGCTATACTGTGGAAAAATTGATTGAATTTGGAGTGAGCAGCAGAACAAGGTCCTGTGGGACAAATAATGCATTTGTTTGTATTTATTTTCAAACATTACATTCTGTCTAAGGTCTTGGAAGAACTTTACATCAGAACTTTACATCAAAACTGTGATCAGAATCTATGACAGATTCACGTGAAGGAAAGTTAGTGGTGAAATACTGAGCTCAGTGCTAATAAAAACTCTTAATAACCATAATGCGTTATGAATCCATCAAGACGTTGATAGTCATAGCACTTTTTAGTGCACAGCTCTGTAATCTTTGTAATAACATTCAGTAGTTTCCTTGTCAATCTGGATAACGGCTTGAAGGGGATAGAGTTTAAACTAGGTTAGATCTATTTCCTCCCTCTATGAGAAGGCTTTTTTTTTTTTTCCCCTTATGTATATCAACTAGGTTTTAGTAGTAAATCTCTGTCAAAATAGAAGGAGATCTTCAACTGTAAGGAGCTGTCTTTTGGAATCCTAACTGGAGACCAACACTTGCAGCGTATGTCATACTGACAAGAGAATTTATGTTTGCAGATTCTAAGTTTCTATTCCATACAGATTTCTGTTATGGTTTCTAGTCTTGGGAAGAAGCTCTCAGAATTTATTCTTCTTAATGCATATTGAGCTTATCTTCACTCCTGCGAGCAAAAAAGGGTAAGACCACTCCAGAAAAAAAAAAAAAGAGGATATTCTCAGTGAGTCTGGCATACAGGTTTTTTATTATATTTGTTAAATATTTCAAATAATTATATTTATACAGAAATTTCAAATTTCTGTATAAACATATGTTTTCAAAGAGTTACGGAATCATAGGGTTTGGAATGGACCTCCAGAGAACATTGAGTCCAACCCCAAATTTTGATTGATCTTCTATCAAAATTTTGCTGCAAATTCCTCTCCACAGAAAATTTACATTACAGTATACTGGAACTCTAACTTGAAATCAGAATTTCTTGTCACAACGGAAACCTATGGCTAGCTATTACTTTTTCACACATTAACATTCAAATTCAGATTTTCACACATTAACATTCAAAAATAACATTCAAATTAACATTTTCTAAATTATGTGAATGTTTCTGTATTTTTTCTAAGAACACAATTTCATGTGGCTGCAATTGAAAATCACAGTTTTGTGGACACCTCTCAAAAAGCACTTTTAGGAATATTTATTAAAAGAGATTAACAAACTAATTTTTGGAACTTTTATTTTCAGAACCTTAATTTCTAGAATGTTTTCTCTGCAGTGAACCAACAGGACTGACCTGACCTGACTTCACTGAGTTAGCACATAAGGATAACAAAAGATGGAATGGAATACTTCCTCTTTTTTGGGCATCACGCTTGAAGGGTCCTAATGGTCTTCATCATCCTCTCCTTTTATTTCACCTGTGAAGGAAATCAGGATTATACTCAAAAGAAAGGTGAAGTTACAGTCTATTTTGTCTCCATGCAGATAAATGTTCCTATCTCATGTCTCTAATTCTTCCAAATGAATGCTTGAGGCTTTTCAATGGCATCTTCTGCCAGGATTTGGCAGAAGTTGTTGAAGAGCAGCTGGCTCAAGAATCATTTTGGATAAAACAAGTGATATGATCCTGGCTAGAGAAGATCTGGCATATCTGCCACTGTCTGATATTTGATACTTGTGGATACCCAGGGCTTTGGTCCTCGTTATTCTTGGATGATCAGTTTTCAGCAGTTGCCAGGATTACCTTCCCTCATTTGCATAAGGTGAGGGGATTATCATTTTATGGAAGGACACTTTGTCACTTTAAGGCTTTGCCATCTGCAGTGTCCTACTTTAAACTACTTCCTATATTCATCTGGAAACAACACTTCATGCATATAAAAGAGCTCTTATCAGTGTGAAGATAGGTGAAGTAGATGTTCCATGGCAAAAAGCAGCAGTTTCACAGTTTCTGAATGCTGGTTATAATATTTATGGTGTAAATACTTGAGGCCTCTTCCTTTGAGAAATAAACTTTCAGCAATCAATTATCAATTTGTTTCTCAATTCAGTGGTTTTCTGCCTCTATCAGTATGGAAAGATTTACAACACTTCTTTTTTCTTTGACTTAAAATCAAGTGAATTTTTTTTAATCCCTTACTTATTTTGATTTTTACTACTTTTTCTCCTTTTTTCTTGATCACTTGCCGAACTTGCATAGATTGATTTTTTTTTTCCTTGTAATTTGAGTATTTACTTTTATCTTAGGGAATAAGAAGAGTTTGTCTTAAGTAACACCAACCTGGTAATAAGCACCCTCTTACGACTGTAATACAAGTGGTTTAAAACTATGACATTATAATAGCATGGACAACTAAATGGAAGGCTTTTTCAGTACAATAGAAGTATCTGAGATAAGTTTTTCCTTGCTGAATAATTAGTTTTGCAACTTTTTCCTCTGAATCACTGTGGATATGTTTGCCTTTAGGGTATGCTTCAAGGATCACCATTTAAAGCAGGCTACTGGGAAAGAAGAACTTGCTTGAAGAGTATATTTTTTGATGGAGTTATCATTTCTCACACCCCCCTTTTGGGAAAAAAAAACCAAACAAAAAAAAAAAAACAAAAAACCCTCACCAACATTCAATTATTCCTTCTTTATGCAGTGGTGGTTGATAATTTTGAATCATGCATCCACTTCAATTTTATTTTTTTAATGAACTTGTTATAAATAGGCACAGCTGTAACAAATGATTGTCAATAAATACTGTCTCCATTTTATTTCACTGAAACAACAAAACATTGTGACTGCACAAGCAACTTTAGAATAAATGAGATAGAAACCTCACATTCTTTAATTATAATAATATGGGTGTTATGACTGTCATTAGAAATGCTCCTACAAATACTTTTTAATTGTTCCTCAACACGATAAATTTACGTCATTTCAATTGCAGATGGCATCTGCTGCTTTTAGAGTACGTGGCCAAAGCATGTTTCTTCAACTGGCGTATAAATAGATTGCGGTTTTCAGCATGTCTGTATATGTAATGTGACTGGGATAAAACAAGTGCAAGAGCAGTGAGAAGATATTTTTGACTGCCATCTTGTAAAGACGTCTGGTAGAGGAAAGCATAAAATTAGGTCTAGTGTGCTTTTGAGGACCATTTTTATGAACTTGATATTTGCACAGATTAGTCTCATGGTCTGTGGAGAGGGGTATTACTTCTTCATCTATGTTCATCTACTATAATCTACACTTATATAGAGAGATGAAATATTGCATGTCGAGAGTATTAGGCAAGTTTTTGCTGTATTACATACCCTTCATGGGATTCATTTAGAATTATCTCTCTATCATAGTGAAGATCCTTGACCACTGCACAATTTCTTTATTTTGCAATTTCACTAGTTGCTGTAGTCGTTGGTGGCATTGGACACTATTGGAAAAAAAAACCAACAAAAAACAACCTTAAAAAGGAAGAAAAAAAAAAAGGAGAAAGTGAAAGAGTAAGAGGTAGGAGTAAAAACTGTCAGCATTTCCCAAGCAGTGTGAAAACCTCAAATGGTGAAAAGGTTGTATCCTCCTCAAAATCAACTCCTGATAATGAAAGATTTGTTAGATATATGTAGGGCATTTTTGTACTGGTACATGCAGTTCCTGAAACAACACTGTAATCTCCTCTGCAGTAGTGATTATCTGAATTAGTACAATAAATATCTTCGCAATATCCTTTTACTCCAAGAGTCAGTGGTATACACAGAGGATGTTGCTTGGTATTAATTTTTCACCTAAGTTACATTATTTTGATTCCACACTGTTCTTTGGCAGGCATTTGATGGCTGTGATGGCTTTTTTCATGTGCAAATATAAAATGGTTTTTCTGAACATTCATTCATGAGACTTTGAATTTTGACTTCTTGGGCCAGTGGAGGAAAACAAACACTGTGTAAACATGGATAAAGCTAATTCATTTAAAGGTTCATATGAATGCAAATGTGAATTGTCTCATTTATTCAAAAAGTTCTACTGAATTAAAAACAAAGAAACAAACTGGTGTTTGCTACAGTCAGAAGAAGGATTAAAAGTAAAACCAGTGAATTCTTGCTCAACATATTCTCATTTATTTCTGTGTTTACTTCTAGTGCTTCTATCACACTTTTATTTAAAATACAGATCTGAACTCACCAATGGTTTCTGAACAGACTGTTGTACCCTTGCAGAATTTCACTGACCTTTCTGTGCAAAATGCTGCCTTCACAGAAGAAACTTCTGGGGTGGGCTTTCAGTCACAGCCTCTGTTCTCATATTCAAGCCGCAGCGTAAAAAAAGAGTCATCTGAAAGTGTAAAGATAGTAACTGAAATGTATCCTAATTCTTTTATTTCTTCAATAGGATGTATGTTTTCTTTCTTCCTTTTTTCCTTTCTTCCTTTTCTTTTTTTTTTTTTTCTCCATCTTTTTTAATTTTCCAGGCTTGCTAAAATAGACATCAACAGTATTCATATAAAGCCAAAATAGTGAATAAGGTCAATCTTTCACACCATAGTCACAACTGGTCAAAATATAATCAAAGCTCCAGTTGCTCAACTTTTTCAAGAGCAATGGGGGAAATCATCTTTTCATAAACTATACAAAAAATGTAACTAGTGAAAGAAAAAAAAAAAGAAAATATTCTTTCAACAATTTTCATGAAATGCTTTATGCAGTTTTTGTGAAAAGACTAGCTTTCATTAGATTACACTGAAAGCTTTCATGACAAAAATACCAGGGCAGATTTCCATCTGAGTATTTTACATTTAAAAATAACAGATTTCAGAATTATTTTCATACATTTTCATTTTCTAGTTTAAGTATTGTTCATTCTTGAGCCTTGACACTGAAGAAAATAATACCTTTGCGGTTTTAGTTGAAAACAGGAACACGGAAGAAAGATCAACTGAAAATTCAGTGGCTTTTGATGTCTCTGGCATTTTGTTGTGAATATTTCACAATGGTCCAGAAAGAACAATGCTTAATTTTCTGATCCTGGATTGAATTTATAGCTCTGGCAGTCAGAAAATCATCTCTGGACTTGTAAAACACAAGCATTTGATCCAGAAACCACTGAGAGAGAATAAATATGGAACCCTAGAATGTCACTCATTCAGAGATACTTTTTGGCATTTAGTGACTGGCTTGAAAAAAGAGGCACAGGTAAATACAAGTTCAATCAAGTGTGAGAAGACAGGTTTTCCAAGTGAAAACAAGCATCATCTTTATACCGGTTCTGAAGCCAATTTCAAGTTCATTATACTATCAAGGACATTTTGTCCTCACTTTTATAGCAATGTGCTTTGCAGTCAACGTAGTTATTGATACAATATATGTTTATGGAGAAACTTCCATTAGAAATAGTCCCCTTTACTCTTAGTCAGTATTTCATTTATTTTATCAAGTAATCTCATCCAATTTCATCAATACAACAATACTAACAATACAATCTCCGAAAGAGAACAGAACAGGAAATAAAGAGAGAAGTTGGGAGAAAAGAAAGGAAAAAGAAAGCATGCAAGAGAACAGCTTGCTTTGCTCTCATTATTGCTATCCTGTCAAAAAATGTGCAAAGCCCTCTGTCAGCACACAGACCCATTCTTCTTTGTTCTTTTTAATGATATTCTTATAGAAGTTACATCTAAGTTCCCTATGTGTATCCTTCCCTGACTGTGAATCAGAAGGTATATGAAGATCCATTCATTTACATCATAATTCTGATATCAGCCTTTCCTGTTACCACAGAAACACAGTCCATGACCATGCTTTGTATAAAAAGGAAAATATATGATACCATCAATGATGACAGCTCCCATGATTTAATTCTTGATTTTTGTCATAAAACCTGACCTTTACTTGATCTTACTGCTTTACTTGCACATCTGATTTTTAAGACTGCTGATAACTTGGCTTCATTTACTTCCTCAGTCTGCTCTAATACAAATTTACAAGGATCAGAGTTTCCCAAATGCATCAGTTCTCTGTGGCTTTTGTCTGCTAAAGAGAATGCTCTATTTTTGCCTAACCAGAAAACTAGTGTCCCTAATGCCTCTAATGCTTATCATAAATTATCTTGTCTTTCAGGACTGAAACATAATCTCTCTAGAATATTTCCCTTCCTATCCTATTGTTGCTTTGTCTGTCTGTTTAGCAGTTTCTGCATGTCAGACAAAGCCCACAAAGATCAAGCCCATTCTTAGCTTTCAGGGGTGGTTATAGGTCATAGGCATTTGGTATCCTTTTCAGATGTTTTTTATTTAAGTTCTCCTCATGCTGAGAAATCTGATAAGTGAGTCGTATGTGCTGTTACCAGCATTCTAACTTTTAGAGTTCAGAGAATTTGTCAGTAAAGATATGAACCCATATATCACCCACTGTTTGAAGGTTAGCAACATAAATCTTTCAATAAAAGAACAAAGGCCTACAAGCATGTTCATTCCCTTTGCTTTCAGTGATAAGGAAGCCATTTTCAAAACGGCAATTAGGTACAACCATAAAGATGCATACTGTAATTTTGTTCTTCATAAAATAGAGCCATAATAACCTTGCATTTATACTCAGCAAGAATTGTTAAATATCTAAAATCTCTGATTTGCCTTTAATTTTTTTCTTCAACCCCCCTCTCCCCACTCATACACACTCTTATTCCATGCACTACATGTTCTCTTTTGTTTTGGCTTTCGGACCTTTAACGCTTATTTTACTTCAGGAATTATTCATTACCTAATGGAAAGCATAGTACATTTGAGGCTAACATTTTGGAAGAACACGAATCTCTTTCATAGAAAAATCTATGTCTCTCTCTAGTTTAGATATCATGAGAAGTCTGATGCTGATAATAAAGAACATTTCTATTACTTTTTTCAGCTTCCAAATGCTTTGCAAATAAGAATATTTCAGAAATGCTGAAAGTAAAGGAGTGATGGTAAATCAAGAATCAAAGGCTGAAGTGAGATTACTGTTGAATATTACAATTCTTCTGTCCCTGGACCACTTTCCTATTCCTTTGATTAGATGACCTTTTTCTTTATGACAGAATCTTAGCTGGGATGAGGCCAGATTTCATAGCAGTGATGCATTGCCTCCCACCGATATGTTTCTGCTTTGGCTGCTACGAACACAGCACTTCAGTTTGGTCTAGTAGCTGATTTTCTCAGCTGATCTGAGAAAAGAAAAAAGGAGAACCTCCTGTCTTAGATACAGCCGAGCACTCCTTGTTTTTCTAAAAGCTGAAGAAGTTTAAGGGGAACACACTTTTTGTGTGTGTTTTAAAAAAATATCATTTTTTATCTCAGTGAGGAAGAATGAATTGTATTATGGCCACTGTATCCCTGATCCCAAATGATTGATCAACCCTGATCCCAAATGACTCTTTTCTAGAGTCGCTGGCTCTAGAAAATGGGTCAAATCACTTCACTCAGGTTTTCATCCTGATCAAAATGGCTAGAAAATTATAACATACTAGATGTGTAAAGCATTGTATATTATAACTATAATTTTACTATTTTTTTAATGTTTTTATTAGCCAAAAGGAAAATTATTTTTCTGTGAGTAATCTGTGTATACTGATATTATAGCTTTGATATTATACCTGTATCAAAGCTTCTTCTTACCTATAATCTGAATTACTGAATTAGTGGAAAAAAAAGCCCATATGTCTCATTTCCATAGTCTGAGAGACTAGTCCTCATTTCTTGAATAGACAGAAGATTAGAAAACTTTTTTTTATTCCTTTCTCTTTTATGTATTTATTTATTCTTTTTTTTTTTTGGTAAATGAAGAAAAGGGAAGGTGAGAAAGCAGATTTCTTTGAATGCTGCAGTGTCAGCACTGGTCACAGTAATGGGCAATCTAAGCTGCACCATAGGATAATAAATAACAGGAGATAAAAATATGAATAGCTGAAAAAAAACCCAGCTAGCTGAGAGATAGGAAAAAAATGTAGAATACATGATTATGACAAGCGCCAGCATCATCCTGAGTGCAAATAAATGAGCTAATTTACATGGGATTTTTATTTATGAATTCAAGACTGTGGCTGAGCTATGCTAGGAATGCAGCCAGGAATGCTCATGTTCCCAGTATTTCCTGTGGGATATAGAACGCACTGATATTTAATTGCAACTATGTGGAAAACAAAGGATAGTGGGGTATACAGATTTTGGTGGAGATTTTAGCACATAACATCTTAAAAATGTCTCAACAGGAGTTCTGAACTCAGCTTGGAGCGCTGCTCAGTAAGGGATGATTCAGTTAATTCAGGATAAACATTCAGCACCAGTGAGATGATGTAAGTAAATCCAAGACAGCCATAGAGGCTTGGCAGATACAGCACCAGACTACAAGAGTCATATATATATATAAATATAAAAACTGATAGAACAGCCCTAATTACCAGCTGGTACCTTCACACTGAAACACCATAGAAACTCTTAAACTGATCTCAAGAATTATGTTGAAGTGTGTGTAATTTTTCAGCCAAGAAAATTATTTCTCATTTTTTTCAGTTATTGACAATGACGTAAAATTAGAATAAAATACTCAAGTTTTCACACCTTATAGTAACATTACAAATAAGTAAGAGAATAAAGAAGTATTTTTTCTTAAAACAAATACAAAGCAACAAGCTTATGAACATCCCTCGTTGTGAAATCAGATGTCCTAGTTCAGGAGCATAAGGGATTTTGTAAAACCTTTCAAATAAAACAAAATGAAAAGGCATATCTTTATAATCTGATACATAAAAGTGGTTAAGAATGGAAGCACAAGCTATCTGCTTTCAGAGCTTAAAACCTCCTCCTTTTCCAGTAGTATCTGCTCTCATTTAGAGAGCATAGTTAGTCCTATGAGACCAACAGACAGTAAACCTTGCTTGTGACAAGCTACTTTTCATATATGGGGTTGAAATTACACCAGCCTGGGACCAGAGTTAGGACTGCCAGATGTATGTTGTTTCAGGAGTGGCTGAAGGGCTCAAATAATATTCTTTTATGCTCCTAACTCTTATTTCCTGAGATTTAGGCAGATATCCCTGGAGAAAGAGCTGAGTTCCTCTGGGATATCTTTGCTAGGAGGAAGAGAAACACTCTACATGAAATACTGCAGATTTTCCTCCTTCTAAATCTGTCAACCTAAGTATACCTTTTAAGTATGCCAGCATGGTTTGGAAGGCATGTAAAGAATCTAAGCAAGCATATAAGCAGCTAATTTGAAGTGCACAGATGTACTCTCCCTTGGGAATTATCTCAACTCCTGAAATTTCAGTCCAATAATTACCAAGGCAAATCACAAAGATTTCCATTTACTAATCTGGAGCTTCCTGAAATCCTTGAATTAAACCACAGCAAGAGGGTTTCAATGGAGTGAAGATTTAGTTTTTGTCATGCTCTTTTTGTGCTTCCTTCCCCTTCACCACCGTCTGATGAACAGTTCTGGTGATAAGGCAGAAAACTAATGCCAGGAGGCAATGATCTGTTCTGCATTAATGAGATACTACCAGTGTTCTCCTTCGGTGCTCTGTCTTACAAGGATATTGTTTAATACAGTCATAAACTGTCTTTAAACTGTGACTAGAAATAAAGATAAAATAGCAAGAGAATATTAAGATAGAATCTAAAAACACTGAAATTTCATTCAGATTTGAAATATTTTTTCCTGATTATACTAATTGCTATTTTCAATTATAAGTTGTCAAAAATTTTAAACTTCATTTTCTGCTTCTCTCAGCCAGAATCTGCACCAAAACTGAACCATCTATCACACAGTCAGCTGACTAATATGGAGCTTTCCTTTCCACATTCCTTTTTCAGAAACAAAACACAGGAAACCCTTTTGTTCCTGAGATGGGTTCTCTCTACATAGCCCACCTAAACATTGACGAATACTTCTGCTCAAAATAGATGCCTGCAAATTCAGCCACACATGTCAGTAGTTGAGATTAGTAGCTAAGAAGCAATGCAGAATGAGTTTCAAAGCAGACCCGGTTATGCCCTGCTCAGTTGAGCCCAGCTCAAACTTAGCTAAACTAAAATTGGTGAAATAGCATTATACAGGCATTGCTGGTTCCCTTGCAGCTTAAGCTTATTATTAAGCTTATTGTTATTATTATTAAGCTTATTGCTACCTGGAGGTTTGTATACCAGTTTCAACTTTCCATTGCCTCTCCAAAGAGGCACTTTTCTGGGGTACACATCAGATTTATGCTTTCATTCGCTTAGTGTGCTTGCTCCCCTCACCATGAAAATTGATAACATATAGGGATATATGAACTCTCAGGATGAAGAGGTAACAGCACACCTGTACATGTGCTGTATGACTGTACTAAGAGAGAAGGATCTAACTGCTAACTCCTTACTCTGTGCTTGCAGAGCACTTAAGAAAACGGTAAAAGCATGGAGAAACACATGAACCACAGAAAACCTTCAGATAAAAAAGTAAAAAGGAACAGTTTGGAGAAGAGCTAATTAGTGCTGATCAGCAATGCAAACTTCAACAGTGAATGAGCACAGCTTCCAGAAATTAAGATAATATGCAGAGTAGAGAACACTGATGAGAGATCAGTACAGAAATAATATTTTTTTTTTAGGTAGCAGTCCTTGATTCTGCAGTTACTAGGTTGCTTCTAAATATCTGCAGACCATCTGTATTAGGAACACAGTAATAACTCAGTTAACTAGGGCCCGCATATCCACTAGAAAGCCTTTGGAGCTTCAAAAAACAACAACAAAATAAAAGCCAGTGCCATCCAAAGACTGAGACGTATGGAGATCATTGCAGTAATAGGTATTGGGGATATAGTGTTGGTCCACACTGAGAGAAAGTGATATGAAGGGATTTTAAAATGAGATAAACTTACTTGCCCTTTGTCAAGAGGCAAGAATAATGAGACAGTAGATGAAACTGAAAGGAAATAAATTCAAACTGATAAAAGGGAGTATCTTTTTATACAATGCATAATTAATCAGTCAAACCCACTGCCATAAGATTTCACTGAGACAGAGTTCAGAAAGAAAAACAGGCATTTATATGGATAATGAGAACATCTTTAGATAAGATTAATAAAAAAAGAAAAAAGAAGAAGGATAGAAAGAGTAATGCTCCATGACATAAATCAGGCACTAGCAGAATGTGGAAGGCATTAAGAGAATATGGCATAGGAAAGGTAATGCTAACCCCACAGAGATTTTAGTATCTTTTATGAGACTTCACCATTGTTCTGAGCATGTTCTCATGCATTTGATGTGCTTTGTTTGTCAAACTTTCTTGGTTCATGACCTCTAGATCTACAAAGCAGGGACTGTAGGAAACACAACAGATGCTAGAAAGTATAAAATATTTGTGCATAGAGTAAGGGTGAATTTGACAGCAAGAGGAACAGGGGAAGACTTGATTGGCCTCATTTCTTCTGCAGTAGCAAGAGATTGCAAAGAACTGTGAATTTTAGAATAGTTGAAGTTTAGCTATTCCAGCCTGCTGTTTCTGCCTCAGTGGATTCTGCTTCCATCAGCATCAATGGGATTGGAATAAGACCTCAGGGCAAGCATTTAGCATAGACTTACAAACTACACATTTATTTAAGTAACTTCTCTGGGGGTATTGACTGGTAACCCTTTGAAAAACCATCCTTCTCTGTATATTTTTAAAGTGTCAGCTTTCCTTATATCACATGATGGTACATCCCTGCTTAGGAAATGGTTATTTTGGTTGTCTTACAAGATGATGAATCACATGGTGACACACCACTGCACTTTTAAGATTGTTGTGTTTGCATTAGGGAATGGCTAAGCTGACCTGTAGAAAGGACAGTCAGGCCAGAATCTTCTCAAAAAAAAAAAAAAAAAAAAAAAAAAAAAAAAAGATCTGAGGTCAACAGAGGTTAGTAAGTTTTCATTATTTCACATTTTTCTGTTTTGGGATTCCAGCTGTGGCCTAAAATAGCGGAGATTATACTTGTGGATTAAGGCCGTATTTAAGTATTTGACTTCTAAGAGGACCAGGCATGCAGTATAATGAGCCTGTGGACAGAGTCTAAGAAGATCTCAGGCATATACATATATGCATGCAATAACAGTAGGCAGGGAGACAAACAGCTAAGTGGGTTCAGCCAGGAATGTATAACTTATGTTTGCAATCTAATGGCGGAGGCTGGGGGTAGATTGGTACTAGAGCTGCAGCTGAGTGTCAGCCCTATGAAGAAGGAAGAATAATAATGTGCTGTATGGAGAGGAAGGGAGGCAATGTCTGGAAGGAGAAGTAATAGTGGCAGCACATCTGGACTAAGAGCAGAAAGAGGATGCACATGCAAATACTAGAAGAAATGGGATGAGAATGTTCCCAGTGTTTGCTGACTCTTTGCTATCTTTAGTCACAAAAGAAGGCAAAGAAAACAGCAGTCTTTTAAGCTATTCAGCTCAATTTTGCAAACCACAGAAGTGGAGAGTGAGCCATTCAAAATTTCAATCTGTTCCAATTCACTCCTCTCTAATTGGATATCTGACTTGAAGTATCACAATGTGCTTCATGATTTGCAGTATGAGAATGAGAATCCTAGTCTAGGATGCTTTGGTAGTGGGTCTGAGAAGTTTTTTAAAAGTAAGTTATATTCAGTGCAAACCTTGGAAAATAAGATATCTTAATTTATTCTTAAAAACCCAGTTTCTCTGGGGTGAAGTTGTGTGTGTGGGGGGGAAACCTATCCATCCACACACATAATATACCCACCCACTGTCATGGTTCTAAGCTCCAACTTGGAAAACTATCAACCAATTACTCTGGATTTCAAAAGTTTTAGTTGAAAAAGTTAATGATGATTTGAAGCGCTTGCATGCTTTAAATCAGATATTAAATTTCTGAATTGACAGCAGAATGTTTCTCTTTTCTCAGCAGACGTTTGTATCCATATTTTGAATCACTTGCCTCTTCAACCACTGCAGGTGAGTGTACTTTCACAGAATCACAGAATGGCCTGGGTTGGAAGGGACCTCAAGGATCATCAATCTCCAACCCCCCTGCCACATGCAGGGACACCAACCTCCCCATTCAATGCTAGACCAGGCTGCCCAGGGCCCCATTCAGTCTGGCCTTGAACACCTCCAGGGACGGGGCATCCACAACCTCTCTGGCCAGCACCTCACCACTCTCTCTGTAAAGAATTTCCCCCTGACATCCAACCTAAATTTCCCCTTCATCAGCTTAAATCCATTTCCCCTCATCCTGCAGTTATCTATCCTTTCAAAGAGTTGATTCCCCTCCCCTATTTCGGTTTAGGCTCCCTTTAGGTATTGAAATGCTGCAGTGAGGTCACCCCGCAGCCTTCTTTTCTCCAGGATGAACAAGCCCAGCTCCCTCAGCTTGTCTTCACAGGGGAGGTGCTCCAGACCCCTGATCATCTTTGTGGCTCTCCTCTGGACCCTCTGCAACAGCTCCCTGTCTTTTTTGTGCTGAGGTCTCCATACTTGGACACAGTATTCCAGATGGGGCCTCACAATAGCAGAGTAGAGGGGAACAATCCCTCCCTGTCCCTGCTGGCCACCCCTCTTTTGATGGAGCCCAGGATACCATTTGCCTTCCAAGCCGCAAAGGCACACTGCTGGCTCATATTAAGTTTTTCATCTATCAAGACCCCCAGGTCCTTCTCCATAGGGCTGCTCTCAAGGACTTCTCCTTCCAGTCTGTATGGATGCCTGGGATTCCTCTGGCCCACATGCAAAACTCTGCACTTTGCCATGTTGAACCTCATCAGGTTCACCCGGGCCCACCTTTCTAGCCTCTTGAGGTCCCTCTGAAATGCATCCCTTCCTTCAACCATGTTGACCGCACCACTCAGCTTGGTGTCGTCAGCAAACTTGCTGAGGGTGCACTCAATTCCGTCATCGATGTCACTGATAAAGATGTTAAAGAGCACTGGTGCCAAGACAGACCCCTGGGGGACGCCACTTGATACCAGCCTCCACCTGGACATAGAGCCATTGATGACCACCCTTGTCTGCGGCCTTTCAACCAGTTTCTTATCCATTGTGTGGTCCGCCCATCAAATCCACATCCCTCCAATCTGGAGATAAGGATGTGGTGGGGGACCATGTCAAAGGCCTTGCTCAAGTCCAGGTAAATGACATCGGTCTCCTTCCCCTTGTCCACCGATGCCATCACTCCATCTTAGAAGGCAACCAGATTGATCAAGCATGACCTTCCTCTAGTGAAGCTGTGCTGGCTGTCATGGATCACATGCCCATTCTTCATGTGATCAAGCATGTCATCCAGGATGATCTGTTCCATGATCTTCCCAGGCACAGAGGTGAGACTCACCGGCCTGTAGTTTCCTGGGTCCTCCTTGCTCCCTTTCTTGTAAATGGGAGTGATGTGACCCTTCCTCCAGTCATCTGGGACCTCACCTGACAGCCACGACTTTTCAAATATGATGGAAAGCGGCTCAGCAACCACCTCAGTCAGCTCCTGGAGGAGAGGATAGGAGGCTCACTGCAGCACCATCAGCCCACCAGTTCCCCTCACCTATGTGCTGTGAGCAGCCATTGTAGTTTTGGTGCATCCAAAGCTGAACTCCCTATAACCTCAGAATGGCAAACTAGATTGAGGATGTGATTCTTTCTCCTCTCACTCTCACCCTGCTTGTAAGCCTCTTTCTACTACCTGTTGAACTGAGGTATGTAAGTCCAAGAGTTCACAACAAAAGCAGAGCAGTACGCTTTGTACAGAGTGATGTTTTTTCAAGTGTTATATCTTTTTGTCATCTTATTACTCCTTTCAGAGCCATGCCTGCTTCTACTGACCACACTTTGACCAGTTTAAAAAAAAAGCTAAGGTCTTCAAAT
Organism: Perdix hodgsoniae; assembly: GCA_035772895.1. Taxonomy (NCBI): domain Eukaryota; kingdom Metazoa; phylum Chordata; class Aves; order Galliformes; family Phasianidae; genus Perdix; species Perdix hodgsoniae. The sequence goes on along the minus strand of JAPSGF010000019.1, from coordinate 9,633,014 downwards.
AGCTTTTTTTGGAGAAATCTGTTTTCTCTTCTGTTTATTCAACTGCACACAGTATTCTCACATAATAGTGTACACTGCAGTTAGACTTAATACATTCCTCGTCTTTTTTTTTTTTTTTTTGGAGGGGGGAGAGAGAAGGGAGTGTTCATTGTTTTGCTATTGATTAAAAGGTGAATGGATTGGTTTGTTTTTTTGTTTGTTGTTTGTTTGTTTGCCTTCTACATGAAAAAATGCCTATGTATGTATACTTATGAATAAATGTATACATGCACTGGTGTTTGCATGTATGCATATGTAAAATTACTGATGGGAACAACTAGTTTTTGGATCAAACATGTTTTTCTTCTTCTCCTTCTCTTTATCTCTCTGAGACATCACTGATACACCAGGATACAACTAACAAGCTCCACACACAGTGACAGTATTTTATCTCTAGAGTCATTTGTCAAAAATGTCTGTTCCTTGGAAACTGGTCACTGCAACCACAAACAACACTAAGCAGTATATATATATATATATGATTAATTTTTTTTTGGTGATAGAATATATTTATCTTTTTTGTCTTTTCTTTTTTTTTCCCCTCAAAGAATGTGAGTGCAACTCCTGTTCTTAACTTTAGTCAAAATGTAATCACTCTCTATTACTATCTGAATGTGCACGAATGCGCTCATAGTGTTCTTAGAGTATAGTTCACTGATAAATAGCTTTTCTTTTTTTTTTTTTTTTTTGCTATGCTTATCTTGAAATATGAAGAATCTGTTATTGTTCACTACAGAATAGTAGAGATAATACCCAATTTCCAAACTTTCAAGTGGAGCCTTATCTTGTATCCAGTGAGTAGAATAAGATATACACCACAACTGGCTTTTCATATATCATTAGTTATAACTTTTCATCCAGTCAGATACAGATAATACTGATGAAGAGCTGGAAGGAGAGATGGAATACTGAAGTTAAAAACAAACAAACAAAACACTCCTGAAAAAAATCTAGTTTTCTCTTATTGTTTTACTCAACTCTCCAATAATTAGGAATGAGTAATATTCACTGAAAAATTTTCATTTTCATAGGAAGTAGGACACACAAATTTGTGTTCTTTATAAGATGTCATTGACCTTAAAAATAAATAAAAATCCATTATTTGTCAGTAAAGATTGGAATTTGGCAGGGTCAGCAGCAGTCCGGCTGGGAAACAAGGAGAAACAGAATTCTCTCTGCATTCGTACGTTCATGCTTGATATGACTGGCTAGTATTGGAATTTCTACTCCCTTGGTGCCCCCAGGAATAAAGATGAGGGAGCAGATTTAGTTGGAAATTAGGATACTGCACCTAAAATTATGATTAGCAGGTGACTTCCTTTTCTAGAAAAGAATAATTAACTTCAAATTATCTTGATGTAACGTATAGTAGGTATGTTGCAGCTTGCTTGCCATGTGAGTGCACAGACTGGCCCATAGAGAGTATTACTGAAGCTTATGAAAGGCAAAGCTTGTCATTCTGAGAGTGTGGTACAGGGAGGATAATGTGCTCTCAGCAGACGGCTTGGCAGAGTTGCTGAAGATGAGAATTTGAGACTTGGTGAACAGACAATAACAGTGCAGACCTTGACACCTCTGGCTGTTATCCTATGTTAAGTCCTGTTGGTTTGTGACTGAATTTTGTCATTTGTTCAGGGTCCTATGTGAACTTTTGACATTTAATTTCTGTCCAGCTTTGTATATGTGCAAAAAAACATTATTACCAAAGGTGTCCTTAGCATTACAACAGAGAGGCCAAAGAGAATCAGAGAATCCCAGAATGACTGAGGCTGGTCCACTTGGTCCATCAAGTCCAACTCCCACTCCAGCAGGGACACCCTGAGCAGGGGTCCCAGACCCACATCCAGGCAGCTGCTGAAGGTCTCCAAGGAGACTCTGCAGCCTCTGGGCAACCTGTGTCAGTACTCTGCATAGCATAGAAGTGGTCCTGGTTTTCTGAGGGAGCCTCCTGTGTTCCAGTTTGTGCCCACTGCCTCTTGTCCTGGCACTAGGCACCACTGAAAGAAGTTTGGCTCTGTCCAGTTTGCATTCTCCCTTCAGATATTTGTAGACATTGATGTGATCATAAAATCATAGAACCATAGAATGGCCTGGATTGAAAAGAATCAGAATGATCATCTAGTTTCAACTCCCCCGCTATGTGCAGAGTTGTGAGGCACTAGACCAGGCTGCCCAGAGGCACATCCAGCCTGGCCTCAAATGCCTGCAGGGATGGAGTGATCACCCAAAACTTCCTCTTCTTCAGATTGAATAGGCCCAGGTCTCAGCCTCTTCTCACAGGAGCAGTGTTTCATTTTCATGGCCCTTTACTGGACCATCTCTTGTAGTCTAGTACTCACTCCTCCAGAAGTGGACCCAGCCCTCCATGTGGGGACTCATCAGTGCCAAATAAAAGGGAAGGATCATATTTTCTGATTGCAGAGGCTCCTCCTAACAGAGCCCAGAATACCAGGATATATATATGTAAAGATTTGCTCTGGCCTCTCACCCACAGCCTTGATCTTTTCTGAACAGGTATGCTGGCAGACATGCACAGAGAAGTCTGGACTGACATTATCTGTTTGTTATACAGCCATTTTTCTGGTAAACGCAGAACTTCAGTCTTCAGTTTTGTCTGTCCAGTGTCTGTTCAAATCTATGCCTTCCTTTTCTTCTTTTTCAACAGAAAGCTAAAATCTTGGCAATGACCACACAAACAAACTCAGGCTTGTTATCCTCACCCCCACTGGGTCTGCACACAGGAAACATCAGGAATGTTGCCAAAAATAATTCTGGCTCAGTGCATAGAACCAGATGCTGTTGTCCAAGTGGTATTAAATTCATTTTCATTTCTGCTATAATAACACGTAGTCTGAAGCACTTATACATCTAAACCCTGAAGTTCTTACCTTAGAAAACATCAGTCAAAGGTAGAAAAAATACAGTGGAACCTTCTGTGTTTCTTTTGTATTGTTTTGTTGGGCATTTCATTAAATGAATTGAATGAATTATTTGTAAATTTATAATCTGCAAAGAAGTTAGAAGCCTTTATTTACTGGAGTAATACCTTTTCTGCTAGCACTGTCACATTCTGCCATTTGGGTCTTTTTTCTGTAACCTCTTGGTTTAAGTTTTATCTTTTCTTCTTTGAGTGTGATCCAGCACTGTGCTCCTGTGTCCAAGAAGGTCAATGGGATTCTGGGGTGCATTAAAAAGAGTGTGGCCAGGTGTGATCCTCCACCTCTGTTCTACTCTGAGAAGGCCACATCTGGAATACTGTCTAGTTCTTGGCTCACCAGTTCAAGAAATAGGGAGAATTTTTAGAGAGAGTCCAGCAGAAGGCCACAAAGATGCACCTTCTGTATGAGAAAAGGCTGAAAGACCTAGGACTGTTCAGCCTGGAGAACTGACAACCGAGGAGGGCATCTTATCAATCTTTGTAAATATCTAATGGATGAAAACCAAGTGGTTGGGGCCAGGCTTTTTTCAGTGGTGCCAGATCAAGGGAACATAAACTGGAACATGGGAATTTCCATGGGAATATAAGAAAAACTTTTTTACTTTGAGGGTGACAGAACATTGGAACAAGCTGCCCAGACAAGTTGGGTGGTCTCTTTTTTTGAGGATATTCTAAATCTGCCTGGATGCTTTAATGTGTAGCCTACTCTAGAGAATCTGCTTTAGCCAAGGGCTGAACTTGATGGTATGCAGAGGTCTCTAATTCTTTGATTATTGATAAAGATATCCTTCCCTTACACAAAGCATGCTAACTTAAGCTAACACATCACCCAAAAATCAGAGTTCTGAAAAATGATGAAAACATGGAATGATTTCAATCCGATCTGTAGCTCTCACCTTCATACGAAAGCCATGAGTCTCTGATATACGAAACACACAAAAAAACCTGCTGATTGTCATAAACTGGCTGTTATTTCCTTGAACCCTAAGTTCACATCCAGAATACCCAATTTTTAATCAAGTGGCCATGGATCACATAAAAAAGTTTCTGACCTGACGTTTAATAAAAGCAAAAAAAAACCTTTGTCCTTACTGGTTATTCAACACAGAACAAACTTATATATCTGTAAATCTCCTGTTTGCCCAAGTGTGTTTAACTCCTAAAATGTGAGACAACGGAAACTATATCTTGTATTCAGATACTTTTCTTTTAGAAAGAAAGCTGTGGTATCTTGCTTGTGTAGAAGAAAACCAAAGCAAACCAAGTACTTGTACTTGGTAAAGACATAAAATGATGGTATAAAGTGCTATAACCAACAATAAATATGGCTTAACAGGAATATCTGTGTATTCATCTTTGCCATGGCATCCTTTAATACCAAACGCTTGGCTTATTCACTTTCCAGTATCACTCAAACCTCTTCTACTATGTCAGTGCCTGTAATCTATCATTCAAAATATCGTAATCAAGATGTACAGATTATGTAACTAATATAAATGCACTAAAACTCAGCACGTGCACTTTAAATAATCAATTGGTATTTAATTAACACACAATTGCTGGCCTAATACTGAATCAAATCCTCTTAAAGTGTGACCATAATTCCCACTAGAGTAGTAATGTCTTGAGAGTGAAAGAAATACCCTGTGATCATTAGAAGAGTATTGTAATTTATAGAGTTTTTGTCAAGAGATTAAGCAATTCCAAAATCTATTAGACATGAAAAAATATTCTGTAGAACTGAAAAGAATTCTGGTCCTTTCCTCATATCTTTTAAAGTACATTTTTGTACTATATTTCGGTTTTAATAAACAGGTTATTTCAGCATTCTCTCAAATTAATATAAATAAAATTTCTGCATCCTTTTTATTTATGCATTCCTTTTATCAAATATGATACATAAAACTGCTTGGGGGAAATGATGAAAATTCATTTTTTGCCAAATCTTATTATGAAAATGTAGCACAAATATTAGATGTAATGACCAAAATAACATTATCAAGAGACATTTCCTTTAATTTTGAAAAAATAAAATGTTTGAAGAGCCTTAATTATAATAAATTCAGGGAAACTCCTATGTTTTCCCTTTGACAGAATCAAGATAACTGTTTATGTAATGGATAAAATAGTGAACTATAATAAAAAATGACCTAATATTTAATCAACTTGTCATGCTTCAGTCACAATGTACAAAAAAGAACAGATTTAAGACCAGAATAATGGTTATTCAGTGTTGAAACAAGAATTACTCTAATCCAGTATTGTAACTTGCAGTTACTAAGATGTACATAGGAAGTGTATGTGTTCAAATCAATATATGATGACACTTCAATCAAGATGTCTACCTGACTCTTCCGGGGTGGAGTATCCCTGTCTGGGAATGTATTTCCCTCGTATTCATCATGCCTTTCACACACCTTTTGATCCTGTTTTCCCCACCATCATCACCATGGACTTCTGCTTTCTCGATGCTTTTATAAATCTGGCATCTGAAATTTCCTGTGGTAAAAATGTTTATGATCTAATTACTAACACTGTGAAAAAATATGTCAATTTGCTTAACCTAATCATTGCACAGAATAGCCTCTTTTTTTTTTTTTCTGTGTTACATCAGTCATGGTTTTGTATATTTCTGCCATCTGCACTTTTAATTGCTGCAATTTCAGTAAGAGTCTGAACACCAGCTCTAAAAAACAGATCCACTCAAATGCAAAATATTTTGTATTGGCAATGAGAATTATATTTCAAAAGAGCAAAACTGTGTACGTAGGTTACAGGTTTGTGGAACTGCACAAAGACAGTGAAAAGACATATTGCAGTTGCTGTTCCATAGCACCAACACCAAGTAAAAACTCTTGTTTCAGACTCATATAGCTTTGTGCTTGTACATCAACTAAAAACAAACACAGAAAGAGTCTAAGTTGACTAAGTCTAAGTCTAAGACTCAAAGTTGGAAATCTTGCCTTACTTAAATTATTTCTACTAACAATCTCAGAATTTTACTCAGAGAATTTACTTTTTGTGCAGAATGTTACATAAAAATATCTGTACCAGTGTTGGAACAGGGTCTCTCTGTCCTGCCAGCTAAAGTCAAGAATTTTGTCTGTTGAACTAATATGCTTCTACCATGGATTTCTTCTCATGCACATGTCCATATGTGTATATATTTCCATACATATATGTACATATATATATTTGTATAAACACACATGTAACCCCTCCTCCCTAGCTAATAGGACCTTGGTAAGGTGATTTGAGGTCCACAGATCCAAAGTCATGTGTGAGTGATACACAACAACATGCTTTATTCTCTGGAGGAATTTAATCTGAAGTGCTTCCTCTGTATCGCCATGATGTCCTTACAAGTTTGATATTTCTTACTTTTCAATCTTGTCTCCTACAGAAAAAGCACTGTGTGGCAGTCACACATGAAGACTTACAGCCAATTGCTCAGCTTCAACTAAATTTTGCAGGGTGAATGGTGTGTCACAATTCAATTTTCTGAAGTCTTATAAGAAGGACCATGGCCAAGAAAGGAGAAAAATCTTAAACATTTACTGACAAAGGAAAAAAGATCCAGCAGGAAAGTAGGCATTACCAGAAATTGGGCAAACTTCCTGTTTTTTCTTAAACTTGAGAGTTGATCAAATCTTCCATGTGTGGAATAAACAGTGTTACTCATGAACGAGTCGTTAAAAAAGTAGAGATATATGTTTTATAAATATGTATATACACATATATGCATTCACATATATGCATGCACACATATGGATATGTAGGTTGCTCCAAAAGTAGTGCCTCCTATTTATTTCCATGTAAACTACAGCAAAGAGCACTGTAACATGTTTGATAGAGAAAATTCACAGCTACAAAATACTTATATATATATATATATATATATATATAGTCAGCACCTGAGCTATGCATTTTTTCCAGCAATGGACAAAAGCCTGCATGCTGCACTCATAAAAACTTCACAAGTGGAGGTGTCCAGTGTTACTGTCACCACTGCTGAAATGTACCACTGTACAATCAAGGAAAAAATAGTATAATTGAAAAGTACAGTCAAATA
>JAPSGF010000019.1:9613722-9625955 GCA_035772895.1 Perdix hodgsoniae | reverse complement strand
AGATAACTAATCAAAGGTTCAGGCTGTGATTCAGCAGCTCCCATACAACCACCCACCATCTCAATGTGCTCACAACCACTGTTAGTCTCTATAAACATTCAGTGTAGGTGAATGTCAGTGGGTGTCATTTTTTCCACATGGAGGAATTCAGTGCTACACCTCTGCTTCATAAGCACTTACATTTCAGATGCCTCTGATGCTGTGAGACAACATAATAAATAGGAGGCATTACTTTCAGAGCAGCCCATAGAATTGTATATGTAAAGAGGTAAATTTTGAGTCTTTGTCCTCTGTTCATCTCACATGTCTTATTATTTGGAATAAGACCTATCAGCTCTTCAGTGAATAATTCTATCCTTCATCATGATTGCAATAATTTTGTCTGGGAAACTGAGAATACAAATCTGGCTTCTTCATATATTGAAGAAAAAATTCCAATGATAACATTAATAAAAGTGTTATTTATTTTTGAAGTGGACAGCTGGCTCCATCGAATCCCAGACTTGATTAATTTCTTTAACTTACTACTCTTTTAAACCTTATCATTTTTTTCTTAAGCACATTTTTACTACTTAACTACATCAGCTGTATTAAAAGTTCATTCCATCTCTCAGCACTTTATCTCGTAATGACTTTCTGAGTTCTCTTTGTGTGTATGTATATTTTCTTTATCATTTAAACTGCATTCTAGCTGGTCTGAAAGCTCAGAGAGATAATCAAGCTTAACTTTGAAGGGCATCATAGATAATATGACTCTTCCTTTGAAGAGTTTCATGCTAAATTTGAGGCTTGAACTTAATGAGCACTCTATAAAACTGACTTTTTTCACATTTAAAGATGAAATCTTCTTGTATTCTTTAGCTGTAGACTTAATATAGGCGCTTCTATAATACTTCTATTCATATTTTTCCACTCTGAGTGCCTTTCAGTAGCATGTTAAGCAATGACTTCTATCTGGAACCTATGACAATTTCCTTCATCCTTTCTAGGATGTGGAAGCTTTCTTTCTTTCATATGGATCATGTATTACACATTTTTACTATTGAAAACTAGGTCACGAAGGGCATTGTGAATGCAGAAAAGTTGGTGAGGTTAGGTCTTACTTATAAGATTTTTTTCTAAAGTATTGGAAAAGCCCAGGAAAAAAACAAAGAAAAACAAACAAAAAAAAAGGTATTTTCTCTCCTGGAACTGAAAGATCATTGTAGAAGAATGTTTTGTTATGCTTCAAAGAATGATTTTTTCTCTTTCCCCTCTTTTTTTTTCCTTCTATAAGGACTTCTAGAGAATTTCCCGTGCTGTGATGTACAGACCTTAAAATGATATTTTATAGAAGGAGTTGATTGTTTATATTTGCTGATATTCTGTGTCACTTCAGAAGCTTGCAGTATAATTTAGTTTTCTGGGAGACAGTTACATCTGATTAAAAAGCAGCAATTGCATATGTATTTAGAATGTCATATTTGTTGTCACTTACAAACTAGGCCACCTATTTTATAATAACAATGAACTTGGCAACAGCATGTTCTGTGGATAAATATTGTTCTATTTTTTTATTATTTATAATATAGAATCAAGCAAAACGAGGCGTTCAGTGTTCAGATAATAGTACTGATTCCACATGAAGGTTTACTTCTTATTCTTTCTTGCTGAATACCACTGAAGAATATAAAGCCTCTAGCTTCTAGAAAATAAAAGAGCTAATTAAAGTAAAACAAAGTTATATATTGACTCAATAATAAAGAAAAAGTAAAAACATTTATACCATGGCAAAATATAAATATTTGCATTTTTGTTATCATTTATAATGGTGATTTCTGTGAACATGGTTTAAAGGCTCCAATCGTTTCCTTCACCTAAAAGTAAGTTCAGAGGATAAAAAACAATTGAATTTTTATGGATAAAATATGTGCTTTGCTCTGTTTTATTTACTAGGCGTATGACACTGAATCACGTAATTCTTTGCAAATGCCAACATTTTACAATTTGACTTCGGTTTTGGCCATTTTCCAATGCATTTGGTCTGGTCTGAGTGTCGCATTGAGCAAAATGATTTTTGCATGGAGTACCCAGCATGGTATTTTGCTTTATTCCTATTTGCTAAATTTGACACTTTCTTATCTGTAGATCAGATTACTGTTTAAAACATGTCCTTGGGAATTATCAGCAAACTTTACTTTCTGTTATACACTAATATTATCCATGGGAGCCAATTATTGAAAGTGTTATGAACAGATGGTGCAGTAAAGCAATAAGAACTAGTGTTCAATAATGTAACATAATGGGCCAATACACTGCATAACAGTGTTACAAATCTTCCACCTATTTGACATTTGAGGAATAAAATTTACTTATTATTAGAAATTCCATATTTGGGTGAACAAACACAGCTTTTCATTAAAATGCTTTATTTTTGGGATCTTACTGTGACAGATTATTATTTCTCTGCCTTTGGAGGATAGTTATAATCATCCACATGTATATGTATGTGAGTATGGAGAAGAGGGTTCTTAGTAAGTATTTCTCATTTTATTCTTTTCTATAGTGCTTTAAGCCAGGAGTTTGAGATAAAACAGCTATGAACTTTCTACTAAAAAATTAGTTTCAATCCTAGAAGGTTTTTTCATTTTAAGTTACAAGTAGAAGAAGCTGAGCAGATCTTCATAGGTCTGAGTAGACAAATTATCCCACTGAAATTTAATCCTTCTTGAAATTCTGTGTGAAACTACTCAAAACTCACAGTTAGCTGATAAGGCATATACACACCATTTGACTCTGATTAATTTAAACACATTTTAGAAGGCATCAGCCACTTGTTTAGTACTTTGGAATAGTTGTGGGTATTATCTGGGATCCATCTGTCATTCTCACCACTCAGATGCTTAGTGAAAAATCCATTCCTATTATTATAATTTCCTTTTAATGGCCAGAAGTCCACTGTAATACCAGGAAAATCTAGATTCATTTAATGCTGGATTTCTGCTCCACAAATATAAAATGCCATATTTATGGCCTTTAAGAGGGCAACCTTCATAAGGCCTTTGAGTCCATGCTTAGGTAGTATGCTCTGTATTTTCAAAAGTGCTGACTTTGAACTAGTAGCTTCAGCAGAGCTCAAAGGAAAGGGAAAGTCTTCTCAGAAGGCCTCGATTAGTAATTCTCAGATATCTATCCCATAGGTCAGAAAACAGCTTTAAAAGACTATTTGGATATTATTAAGTATTTCCATTTCTGGTCAAATCTATGAGAGAAAGTAATATGAATATGATGGAAATTTGAAGTAGTGCCTGTATGCATTTCTAATCAATTGAAATTTTAGACTAGGTTTTAAGTTGGGAGTGATAGGACTGACAGTTTCATTTTATCCAAATTTATTCAGCCATCGAGTATTGCTAAAAGTAGCATCAGGCATCTCCCTCCACTTGGTAATATGTAGTTTCTGAGCTGCAGGAAGAGTGATGGCTTGGATACAAGTTAAATTTGAAATACAAAAAGCCTTTCTTATACTCATGAACCTCTTAAATACATTTTGCTGTTGTTTTTATTCAGTTATGTTGTCTCATGTAGTAACTATCTGCCTGAATACATTTGGCTTAAGATTCTTTTAGCATCTACAAAACTATCAAATGATAATCCTTACTATTAGACTTTGTTTTTCGTCTTTCAGGGAGTAACGTGTCACTTTGAAATAACAGTGCTATTCTTAGATATAAGAGTCAGTTCTGGTTATTAATTATAGCTAAATCTCATAATTTCCAGTATAGTATTTCTGCTTATCTGAACATCTCATTAAATAATTTACACCAAATATTTGATAATCTTGTGGAATATTAACACCTGAATGTAGCATTTTTCTACTCTTTTCTGCTTTTTCCCCCATTACTGTGCCACAACCACGTAAAAATTACCTCTATCTTGCATCTTCAATCTTCCAGCCAATGTACTGTCAGCTTGCAGACTGCCTGAGATCGTCTGATCGATCTGCCTGAGGTATACCTAGAAAGATTCTCAGATTTCTGGCACTGATATGGGTGAAAACATGCTTCCCAGAGAACCTACTCAAAGACATCTAACACATATCAAGAGAATGCATGTTTATCCAGGGCAGGCTGAGAGTAGTAATTAACATCAGCTGGAGAAAGGAAGGATATTTTCTTCTTAAAAATCTATTTTTCTTTTCTTTTTAAATAAAAGCTTCCTTTAAGCTCAAAAGAAACCACCAAAAAACCCAAGCCCACCATATTGGTAACATTTTTTCTACATCAGGATATGCAATCTTATCAGTCCTGTGTCTTTCAAAATAAAAGCAATTTGTTTATGAATGAATAATTTTCAAATAAGTTATGCTATGTCTTCTAGGCATGTTAACTTCTCAAGGTGCATTACCATTTTATTTTATTATTATGCAAGTTTTTGATTAATTTTAAAAGATCAGCTGTAAATAGAAAATTATTGGAATTTTTTTATCCACAACATACTATGAGTAAAATGAATTAAGTAATCTTTAAGGACTACTACTTTATCCACTATTATTTCTCCATATGTATTATATATGAAAAGGTAACTGAAATTACTCAACCGTGATGTAATACAATGCAAAATTTTTATATATCTTTTAAAAATGTATCCATTGTTACTGCAGAGAAATAGTTTTTCGTTTAAGAGGAAATATGTATGTGTAAGCTGAAACATTCCTTTGTGCTATGCTCTGCAAATCATATATATTTTTTTGCTTTTTTTCCCTGGATCATATCCAGAAAGAGAAAAAATTACAATTGGTATGACCATACTTGGGGTATAGTATCAAAGGTATAAATGACAGAGGATTTCTTCTGCATATAATTATGTTTTCACAAAGAACAAATTGCATATGTATATCCCAAGTTAAGGTACAGTTATTGAGAGAATTCTGGGCTATTGCACACTCATAACATAACAGAAACTAAGATCACAAGCAGGCCTTCTTATCAAAGTTCATCTTCCACATATTTTTCTCTATTAAAAAAAAAATCTTAATAAGACCATTTTGTTCTGTATTTAGAGAGTCTCATATTGTCCCAGGAGTTACCTACATTCCAATTTTTTAAGCCATAGCAATAAAATTTCTGTCAACAGGAGAGAGTTGGATTGTTTTCTATTTGTAAGAGGGAGAGAATGAAAAAAAAAATAAAATGATAAAGATACGTTTTTCAATTAAATTTTAAAATTCTAAGTACTTTGTTTATACACCACCTCCTGATCTTATGAAAAGGTCACGCCAATCTGTTTTAAGGCTTTTTCTGAAGGTTATATATTCTGTTTCTTTGTGTGAAAGAAATAATACCAAAATTGCAGTGAGCTTGGGAGAAACAATCTGGATGCAAAAAAGGAAATCACTCCTTTACGGATAAAAAAAAAATTATCTGAAAACTATTTCTCAAAGAAAGAATTTTGGACTCTCGATTCTTCTCAGATTTGTAATTTTACTTTCTCCAGATACAAATCTGTTTTCCAAGAAATGTTGCTAAGATAATATGTAATTGGAGACATTATCTTTTCTCTTATGATTTTATTGCCTTGTAAATGTTTTTATGTATGCACTGATTTTTTTTATAGGGTATTATTCATTTGTTGGTTTTTTTGTTTGTGTGTTTTTTGTTTTTTCCCCTACTCAGCAGTTGAACACAGATTGTGTGTGGGCATACTTTCTTGAATTGTGACAACACAGCTTGTTTGTGAAGGATTGTCCCCAGGACAAATTCATGGAGTCATAGTTACACAAGAACTGGCATTGTGTGAATGAGACAGCTATTGTCCCAGTTCTTAGGATGGTGTAGGAAAGTGTACTGAAAGTGTGTCTTCCTCATTCTGATGCAGGTGATGGTGATTATTCAGGGTTGAGAACATGTATCTGAAGATGGTTGAGATAATGGGAATCTTCAACCACTTGTCATTGACTTCTAAGAATGAACCCCTGAAAAAGCAGGCTCAAAGAAACCAGGACATTTAAACTTGTGGAAAGGAACAAGGCAGTGATACAGATTCACACTATAATACTTGAGGGATTTTAGAAAGCATCTTTGAGGAGTTGTTTTGCTTTCTGACAGATAAAGACTTTGTTAAGACAGCACTCTGACTTGAGAACACCCCTTGTAACTCACAGCAGAGTGACAGATTTGGTATGTGAGGGGATAGAAATCTAATCCCCTTTAATGGACAGTAGAGTTCAAAACTTCTGACCTTCCAGGACAAAAATGAGGACACGAATCTTAAGATATTTTTGAACAATTTTGGTCCCTCTGTTTGAGAAAAGAGATGTTACAACTGGAAATGTTGCTAAGGGCAATCAGAATGATCAAAGGTATGACATGGCTTCTGTATGAAGGATGATTAAATAGAGTAGTCTGGCCTGGAAGAGAAATGATGCAAGGCAGATATGGCAGAATGTCTTGAGTGTCAGGGAGAAGGTAAATAGGGAAAGATTGTTGACTGCCTTTTCTAATAAAATATGCTGGGGACATCAGATGAGACAGTGATGAAACAAACAAAAAGAGGTACTTCTTCAGGTACAGCTATCTATGGAATTCTCATCCACAGGATATTAGAGACACTCTGAGTACAAAAATCTGAACATCCCATGAATGAAGAGAAAAAATCACTGACAGCTACACATGAGTAGTACTTTTCTACATATTGTGCTTGACTGCTGTCGATTTGATGTATATTTTGAGGAGTACATTTCTTATGTTTGCTAGAGATCTGCTGTTGACTATGTCAGGTACACAAAATTGGAATAAATACCTCTGATATGATATGATTTATGTTAATCCAGTCAACGTTACAGAAAATTACACTCCCTAACTGTAATTCCTGAAGAAGAACCCTTCCCACTCAGGGTTATATCTCACTTGGAAACTGATTTTTCTGGTTACAGGATTAAATAAGGTGCCTGTGAGTTCAAAGCAAGATAAAGAAACTTGCCTTTCTACAGACACTATGTCAGAAACAAGAAGAACTACATTAAAATGCTTAGGGAAAGAAACAAAAAAGTAACAACCTTATCATGGTCTATGGTATCAAGCAAGGGTAAATAGTTTTATAGACTTAACAATGATAGAACTATTTTAACTGTAGAGCACAAATTTGTACATGAAGTATGCTGAGACCTTACAAATAAACATATAAACAATTAGTTAAGTCTGCTGGTGTAAAAAAAGGACAGCTATTCCTAGTCACTTGAAAGTGAAATTATCTCTTAAGATTTGCACAAACAACATTTGTCACAACATTGAGACATTTTCATATTTGTGTATATACATACTGGAGGTTTAAAAAGAATTATCAGCAAAGAAATAGGACTGTTTTGTCTTTTGAAATGTGTTTCAGAATGCTCCACACAAAATCTCTTACAAAAGAACTAGAAATAACAATTTTGCTTTGATATACTCCATAGTTATATAAAACAGGGGGCTTTCCATTTCCTAAACAATTAGGACTAGTTTTGTATAAGAACATTGTACCTCTGTGTCTGAATATTAGGAAAACTACCAGTCTGTTCTATAGAATACTCTTTTCTGAACAATGTCTCTAACTAAAAAGCCAATTTTAAAGAATAGTTTGTAATAGAACAGGGTAAACTGTCCTGTTAAAAACCTGTCCTTTTGAAAACCAGTCTTTTAGTTGGCTGAACTTCGGTGCTGCACAGTTACTTGTTTTGATTGATTAACACTCAATTGTGTTTTGGTTACTAGGGGAAATATCCATTAGTATATAAGCACGTTAGTTTCTCTCTGAGTTTGCCTATAATTTCTATCTGCCAGTTATCTGTAATAGCAGTAAAAGAGGCGTGGGTGGATAGGTGGGACTGTCATTATTTAAATTTAAGACCTTTTCATGAAGAATCCCTGTGCCAGTTAGTGCCGCAGCCCTGAGTCAGTATATAATATATATTGCTTTCTTCTAAAAATCAAGCATTAGAAAGCAGGAAAAAATTGGTGAAGGTTATATTCAACTCACCAGACCAACAAGAAATAATTAAGTTATATTGATTACAGACACAGGGATTGTATTAGACCCCTACATAAACAGCTTTGTCCTTTCCACTTTGAATATGGCATTATTCCTAAAACATTCAAGTTACTATAACAGAAAATACGAGACACTGACTAACATGCACTGTGGTTGCAATTGTGTCCAAACACTAGCAAAATAGCACATAACTAGGGAAAAGCAGTGAGTACATCTGTAGGTACTCATAACCTCATAAATATGAAAATCAAAAAGATGATGGAGCATAACTGAGAGGTTTTAAAATTACTTTTTTACATAAGTGTGTCATAACCATGGCAGTTCTAAATGTTGATTTTTCCAAATAAATACCTTCACTTCACCCTGTCTTCCAAACAATACTTTAATAAACCAGGTGCATTACTTGGTTGTTCACCCCTTGATTTCTACTTCAATTACTGCATCTTGTGATGGTTACAGATATAGTTAATAAGCAGTTAATCAGCTGTCAGCAACATATTTGTTATCATTTTCAGATAAATGCATTTAGAGTGTTCTTGTCTCGAATGTGAAGTAGGTATTAATAATGCTATCCTTTACTTCAAGTAGCTAAGGTTTCCCAGTGGCAGATGAACGCTTCTACCGTTCTCTTGACATACATAAAAAGTTTTCAGCTTATAAAGCTTTCCATCAGTTCTCACTCTTGTCATTTAAAATCAAGTCACTATATCATTTGCCAGCTAACTAATTAATTTTATGCTATGTTTGTCAATGGCTGAATGTCGATTCATTAACAACTCTGGTATTTTATTTGTTGTGATTATTTTAAACTTTATTGCAATAATTAACAGAGCACATACTACTAAAAGAGTGGTTCTATGTTCATTTTTTTCACACATCTGCTTGTCTGTCCTTGACAGTACTGTGATGCTTTAAGGATGGATAAACAACACTACCATGTGAAAATATGTTGATTCAAGTCTGACAGAGCACACTGCTGAATAGATACAAAGAATTAACATTATACCATGCTAATACATAAAATTGCCCACTACCTTATTTTACTATTTTTCTTCCTTATTGGAATGAGACAGACTTAGTACAGATATTTCTGATTCCCCCATTATTTATATCTATGCAATGAGAGTATAATGAAATAAAATCGGAAATGATGAAACTGTGTAAAGCATGTTCTTCAAGATGAGGACAGATAACTAGCTGTATTCTACTTAACACACACACAGAAGCTAAACAAATATATTCTGGTGCATCGTTTATTCACTTTGAAATTAAGTTTTTGAGTGAACAAAAATGTATTTGGTGATTTAGTGAAAATTTTCAACTGCAAGAAAGCTGAGTGGATGTAAATTGTGAAGCATGCAAACATTTCATAGAATCAGAATCTTTAGAGCTGGAAGGGACTTTTGAAGGTGCCTCACTACCACCACTGTAAAAGATTTTTTCTTTATTTCTAACTTAAATCTCTCCTCTTTGAGCTTGAAACCATTTCCCCTTCTCCGATCACTGCAGACCCTGCTAAAGGGTCTGTCCCCTTCTTTCCTGTAGCTCCCCTTTAGATAATGAAAAGCCTCTATGAGGTCACCCCAAAGCCATCTCTTCTCCAGGCTGCAAGGTGCAGAAAGAGCCTGTAACATAACCAAAGGTTCTTAGTATGTCTATACTGCATAGTGCACTGCCAGAGCAATAACACAACTAGCTCTTACAGTGGAGCAAAGCACAACTAGCATTAGACAGGTCAATTAGCTTTGTAGGATATATAAACCCTGAAGAAAGAACATAACACTAGACATCATTAGAATGTCTCTGAAAAATGATTCACAGGCACCCCTGGTGTAGACTTTTCCCTTGTTCCAAAAAAATGTTTTGGCTAGAAGTTTTTATTTAAAAGGATAAAATCAACCATACTATTAGCAATTTTTTGTTTCTTTTGAACATTCTTCTCACATGTCCAATTCAGTGAAGAAAAACAGAAAAAATCTATGTTAATCTAAAATTATACATATATATATATATGTGTGTATTTTTTTTGTTTGTTTGTTTTTTGTTTCTTTCTCTAAAATGGTAGGAAAATAGAACAGCAATGTAAGTACTATTCAGTCAGTGCTAGTACAAGAATTCTTCAAGATAATCCATTGTTATGCTACAAGTAGTTTCCAGTCTAAAAGAAAAATGAGGAGATTCAACATTCAGACTGGGATCAGAAGGGTCTATGGTGAAAAGTCTGAAAACTGGATGTTGAGAATGGCCAACTTCAAACACAAGGCAAGTGCTCATAGCAGGAACTGAAGTTAAATGTAGCTGAAACTTGAATTTCATCACAAGACCTTGAAGCAAGGACAAGAAGTTGTAAGGTGATTTGCTTAAAAGCCAATGGAGGGTTTCAAGGAGGGAGTAACTGTAGTCTGTCTAATGGCCAAATAAGATAATTTTTAATGAGCTTGGAAGAGCAGTGGTGCTAATCACAAGAACTTCACAGAACTAAGCTGTGTTCATATTTGCTAGACACCCCCAGTATTTTGTAACCATCTCCTCCAGCTTTTATTATTCCCTGAATCTTTTCCTACCTATTCTCTTTGCACAAAGGGACCATTCCTTTCGTGGTTAAAGTCTGACAGTAATGCACTGAAAGACATCAGCATGAAATATGAGTTTTGATTTTTATACATTCTTGATCATATTTTTAAAGTATAGTTACTGAAACTACTTTAGGGCATAACTGAAGAGCTCTTTTAAAATGTCCCTGCTGGCCGTATTGTGCTGATGAGCCTGAAAGTGAAACTGGCCTTGCTGATATAACAGCATCTTTGCTAGGCTGTAAACAATGGCTTTAATCAAGATCCTAAAAGCTTTACAGACAAAATGTTCTTTCAGGGTTTCCTGGTTTTATGGAATAAGAGCAAGCGTTTTGCTTTTGTTCCTGCTGTCTATTTCTTTCTGTCCTCAAGGTCTTATCTTAAAATCTAAAGGCAATTGCTTAAGCTATTTTTAATGCTCAGACAGCTGTTAATATTATAGATTATCATATGCTATAATAATGTCTTTTCTATGTCTTGCTGAAAAGGAAAGACAAGGAGATTTCTCTTGGGAATACATTTCATTCAGTTCCTGAAGCACACACAGAAGAAAGTCACAGTTGCATCCATTTGTATTCAAAACCTTCCCACTTTGGAAAAGGACAGACATCAGCAAATCTATGCTGGTGAGCTGACTGATAGCAGTGAACCTAGGTCTCCACAACAAAATTAAGTTATGTGTTAGCATCAGTGTGCATCTGACAGTACAAATGACATGCCCCATGTATGTGCTGTGTTGGCCTTGGCTTGCATGTGAGCACCTTACAGCCATTTGCTCACTTCTGATCCTTCAAAAGCAGGAAGGACATGAGAGGCAAAGGAGAGTTAAGAGTTCGCAATCAGAACATAGCAGTTTTTCTATGCCAATTCTTTGGGTGCTCTTTTTCCGTGCTTTCTGTCTGCTCTCCCTTCACTATCCCTTTGAGCCTAAGCCTACTCTGTTTGGAGCCCCTTCTCTTCCTGTGACCTTGGTGTCCTCTCCTTTGTTTCTGATCAGTTTCTTCCCTTCCTTTCTCCCCATCATTTTTTCCCTTCATTAAATACACCATCACAGACTTGCTACAGCTTGGCTGTTGCATTTATCTCTGTTATGTTGTTCGTTAATTTTTGAGCTGGCTGGAACTTGCATCCTATGGCCACTTCTCATAGAGGCTCCCCGTGCAGCTCCCCTGGTTGCTAACAACTTGCCACCTTCACTCAGTGCATGTGATTTGGATCTAAGTTCATAAATGTACACTAATTAAAGGTCTGTGCATTGGAGGATCTCTTTGACAACAGGGCCATGAGAGTAAGCATTTCTCTTGCTAAATTCATTGCTATTACTGTCTGAATGCGAAAGGATTTTATGTATAACACAATCAACAGAACCATTTTAAGAAGAATTTTCATTTTTCAAAGTATGGCTTCAATATCTACCACTGAAGAAACAGAGAAGTCAAAGATTCTTTTATTAGATTTATTTTGAATAACAACAAGTTTTCTCTTTCTCTTTCTTTCTTTCTTTCTTTCTTTCTTTCTTTCTTTCTTTCTTTCTTTCTTTCTTTCTTTCTTTCTTTCTTTCTTTCTTTCTTTCTTTCTTTCTTTCTTTCTTTCTTTCTTTCTTTCTTTCTTTCTTTCTTTCTTTCTTTCTTTCTTTCTTTCTTTCTTTCTTTC